>JASGAU010365962.1:5545-26214 GCA_030220045.1 Australoheros facetus
ACTGTGCCATGTGCATGTGAAACATTTATTACTGAAGTCAAAGGAAATGTGACTCTCAGGATTCCTCCCAGTGATGCCTGAACAACACAGGAACTTCAGATCTGAGTCTCATTGTGTTTAGTAACAGATCGAATGCTAGAAGGTTCAGGAAGGCGGTGATTGCTGAGGTTGTAGAGCTCTGCGTGCACACTGATGCTCTCCGCCGTGTCTTAGAGGGCGGAGCCAAAGCTCAGTAAACCATGTTTGTGTGAGTCATTTAAATATTGTCCCCCCAGAGTTTCATGTTTCAGAGGGCAGCTGTGGCCACGCCTTTCAGTCTCTGTGGTCACGCCTCACAGTCACGTCTCTGTCTCTGCTGCAGCTGCAGCTTCATGCTGTCCACGTTCGGCTTCACGGCGGTGGCGTTTGTGACGGGCTCGCTGGCTCTCTGGGCACCGACGTTCCTCTTAAGAGCGGCCGTCTTCAACGGGGAGAAATCTCCCTGCAACGATGCTCACTGTGAATCCTCAGACAGGTAAACATGGCTCCGCCTCACACAGGCGACAGCCTCAGGGTGGTGCTCTGTCCTGTCATGATGGAGGAAAACTAAGAGTGATGTTTGTTTGTTTTTTTCCTTCGACAGTCTGATTTTCGGGGCCATCACCTGCATCACCGGCGTGCTGGGCGTGGCCAGCGGCGTGCAGGTGAGCCGGCAGCTGAGGAAGAAGACGCCCCGAGCCGACCCGCTGGTCTGCGCCGCCGGGCTCCTCCTCTCGGCTCCGTTCCTCTACCTCGCCATCATGTTCGCTCAGGCGAGCACCATCGCCACATACGTGAGTCCTCGTCCGAATCACATCTCCCTTCCTTCCTTCCTTCCTTCCTCCATCTGTCTATCCTACCTTTCTTCCTTCCTTCCATCCACCTCAGAGTTGGGTAGGTCTTGGTGTTTAGGACACCGATCAGAGTGTTAAATATGACAGGAGGTTTTCGCGGCTGCTGGTTGTTGGTTCATATCTTTTCGTCCCCTCAGGTCTTCATTTTCTTCGGGGAGACGTTCCTGTCCATGAACTGGGCCATCGTGGCTGATATTCTTCTGGTGAGTGTTGGACTCCTACAGGAGCCTCTGGGGCTGTTCTTCCCGTCTCATATCCTTGTGCTGATTCTCCATCTTTGTTTCAGTACGTCGTCGTTCCCACTCGACGTTCCACGGCCGAGGCTCTGCAGATCGTCCTCTCTCACCTGCTGGGAGACGCAGGAAGTCCGTACTTGATAGGAGCGGTATGTCCAGCTGCCGACACACACACACACACACACACACACACACAGTCAGAGGTGGTTGGCGTCCCTGCTGATGGATGAAGGGCTGCAGCTCCTCTCTGACTCCTCCTCCTTCCTCTCGCTGTCTCTCAGGTCTCCGACTCTCTGAGGAGGAACGACTCCTTCCTCTGGCAGTTTCGGTCTCTGCAGCTCTCTCTGCTCCTCTGCGCCTTCGTGGCCGTGGTGGGCGGGGCTTTCTTCCTCGCCACCGCCCTGTTCATCGAGAGGGACCGCGACCGGGCCGAGAACTACGTCCCCACAGGTGAGACGCGCCCCCTGCGTTCTGTTTGCAGCTGATTGGAGGTGACGTGGTGACATCATGCTGAGGTTCTTTGGACCTGCAGCTTTTTGTCTGCGTGTTCGTAGATGGAAATCTTTAGTCTGACTAAAATGAATCAGATTTATTTTTTTGTCATGAAAATCGTGGAAAGCTTCAGGAATTTCAGGATCAAACGTCTTCTGTTTGTTCACAGAGGAGCCGATCGTGGTGCCGAAAAGCGGCCGCTCCACCCGGGTTCCGGTTTCCAGCGTCCTGATCTGAGGACAGAAACCTGACGGAGGTTCTTCTTCACCTGCGGCTGATTATGTTTCACCTGTTCAGGACTGCAGACTCTGCCGTGCAGCAACGCTTCAGGAGAACTTTTTATTTCTACATATTTTATTACCTTTTTATAGCCTTTCCTCGGCCGAGTCAGGAGAACGTGTCCTTTAGCTCGACTCTGCTCGTACGGCGGCGGGACCGAGCGAAGCCGCTCTGTGGATGTAGCTAACCTGATAATTACCTGTTAGCAGCTGACCTGGGATCAGCCTGAAAGCGTACAGACCAAAATCAGGTGATGTGGTACTCCTGAACCTGCAGCCATTTTTTTTTTATTCAGGAGAAGCTTTATTATTAATGTCTTTATAATTAGAACACTAACTCGCTCCTGTTCTCACAACTCTTTGAAATGTTTTTGTTGTTTATCCAATCACAGTTCAGCCTCTGCGGGGGGGGCGGCTGTACCCAGACTTCCTGTGTTAGTTTGGCAGGAAGGGCAAAGAATCATGGGTAAAAAATGCTTTCATGATGGTTTTAGTACAAATGCAGCCTGATGGTCATTAAAACGCTGCAGTGGAGACAAACCAGACAGAGGACAGTGAGGAACAGGAAGTCCCTCAGCAGCCTTGGCCCCGCCCCCATCTGAATACATAAATCTGACCACATTTGTTCCAAAACATCCATTTTGCCCCTCCGTGGTTATGTTATAGTTATGATCTATGATGATAAACGGTGGTCACTGAAACAGGAGAAAAACGAACGGGAACCTCAAATATTTTAATTTTTTATTATGAACATTAAATCAAAATCAACAGGTGTGTGTTTGTGTGTTTGTACTGTGCACATACACGGTTCAATAATAATGGATTAACTATATAATTAATTATATAATGTAATATTATAGCAATACTTAAAATAATTATGCAATTCTAATAAAAATTATACATACATACAAACACACATAAAATGAATATATGTGTGTTTCTTCAGCCCACATTAAAACATTTAAAGTGTTCATGTATCCTGTTACCTGTTGGGTCACCTGACCCACAGTCACAGGTGTGAGGTCTACAGAGTGACACGTCAGGGAGCCGGACCCTGAACTCCAGCTGAGCTGATCCAGGCGTCGGATCAGGATCAGTAAAACTTCCAGAACCACCAGGAGGACCTGGAAGACGCAGCCGTGGAGATCAGCTCTGACCTCAGGGTTTAGAAACATTTAGCAGAAACCTGCAGCAAGCCTGTTAAACTCATCACAGCTGAGAGTCACATGATTGATTTTAAACCTCTGTGTGTTCAGAGGCAGACGTGTGAACTGTAGTTACCTCCTTCCTGCTGACACGCTGTCGTCCAGCTCTACCAAACACCCCGAACCCAAACGTGCTGCCGGGCAGCGAGGCCCGGAGCACGGGAAACAAATATTCCAACCACGAGCAGCGGAGCTGCCACTTCCACGGCAAAGCCGAGGATCTCTGAGCCGGCATCCGATCTTCTGTGTGAGACTCCAGCCTGAGACACTCTTTGGCCACCTCTGGTCAATTCAGCTTTATAAACAAAGTACTGACATTCTGTACTTAAGTAGAAGTACAAGTACTTGTGTTCAAAACTACTCTGGTGAAAGTAGAAGTACTGGGAGTAACAGGGAGGCGAACAGCCTCAACTTTTTTACTTTTACTTGAGTAAAGAAGTTGAACCAGTCAGGAGCCGGCTCCCACACTGACCACAAATGTAAGAAGTAGAAAGTACAGAGATTTGTGTAACGATGTAGGGAGTAAAAGTAAAAAGTAGTCAGAAAAATAAATACTCATGTAAAGTACAGGTACCTGAAAAATCCACTTAAGTACAGTAACGAAGTATTTGTACTTCGTTGCTTCCCACCTCTGGGATCGACCCGACGCTCCAGCAGCAGCTCGGGTTGAGCACAGATCTGATTTCTGATCAGTCTGAAATCAGGAGCTTCACGTTTAATATTTATTCATGTTTTTGTAACACTTCATGATGGGAAACTCTGAATAATCAGAACCGAATATCGAAGACTGAGTGAACACGCTGCGCTGAACCTCAGCAGGAGGAGAGACGGCTTCTCCTCCTCCAGGGAGCACATTCACGCCCACTTTATTAGGTACACCTCTTCACCTGCCCGCTAATGCAAATATCTGCTCAGTCAATCACAGACGACCTGCTGAAGGTCAGCCTGAGCATCAGAAGGATGAAGAAAGGAGACTGTGGGCGTGGTTGTTGGTCAGAGTGTTTCAGAAATCTGCTGGGATTTTCCCACAGAACCATCTCTGTGGTTACAGAGCAGGTCTGAAGCACGGAAAGTATCCAGTGAGCTGCAGCTCTGTGGGAGGAAATGCCTGGTTGGGGTCAGAGGTCAGAGGAGAATGGGCAGGCTGAGGAGCTCCATTCATACCATAACTGGAGAGTAGGAGACTAGAGAAAGGTTTCCTGGTCTGATGCTGCAGCACTGAGATGTGAACATGAACACACGGATCCATCCTGCCTCGGATCAGGGGGAGATTTTCTCACGCCGTTTGAACACCACAGCCCCCCTGAGTGCTGCTGCTGACCGTGAGCATCCCTTTATGACCTCCGGAGTTTCCCATCATGGATGCAGCCGTGATGCTGTCACATCAACATGAACCAAAGTCTCTGAGGAAGGTTTCCGGCAGCTCGTTGGATGTGAGCGGCCTGAAGCTGAAGTCCGGCTCTTCACGGTGTCGTCGGGTGGTTTTCGTGCTCAGGCGGATTCTTATCAGCTCCGTCGTCGTGGTTTCCCTGAAATGCCGCTTCGCTTTCCGAGATGCTGTTGTGTTTTCGGTTTTGTAGTGGGTTTTCGTGTGTGGGTGTGCATATGTTTGTGTGTTGTTTCTCGGGGCAGCCTTACTGTAAGAATTTAAAATGGGACAGAATGTTTTCAGGGTGGAGTGACAGCAGATCTCATTTATTATTGGTGAGTCATCAGGCGGCAGCTCCTGACTGAACTTGGTGCTTCCAGGTTTCACTGGGAAAACCAGTCACACTCTCACATACTGGACCAACACAGAGGAAAGAAAGTGCCCCCCGGGGTCCTCCCTGACTGATGGCAGGGTTTTCTCTGCTGCTCCCCCTCTTTTTCCCCTCCCTCCACTTTCTGAATGTTCAGCAGAAGGAGAAAAGAGTCTGAGTGAGGACAGGAGGGGAGAGGTTGTGGTTTCCTGTTTGTAGGTGGGAGGATGTTGAGACGGTTGCAGCAGCGTTCACGCAGCGCTGCAGCTTTTTTGACACCCGGAGACGCTCTGAGGTGTCGCAGTTGCACCTCCTGATTGGTTGGAGGTGTTTGTGTGAAATACTTTGTTCTGGCATCTCTGCTCCTCTGAGCTGCAGGCCTCCGGTTTCCACTTTCCACCAGCAGTTTGCATTTAGGAGCGGCTGAGAGGGCAGTTTGATCAGCCCACACAGCTGTCACCGCAGCAGAGGTGTGAGCTGCTCTGCTCGGTGACTCACCAAACTCTGCACAAGGTTTCACGTTTTTCTAATCTCATGCTCAGAGTTTGGAGGCTGATTAAGCTGCTTTACCAAACTCATTCCTGCCTGGTTTTCGAAGCCTCTCCTGGCAAAGAGCTGAAGGTCCGTCTGAAGACAGCTGAAGATCGGAGAGTCCTCGGGAGGTGATTGGGTGCAGCGATGACGGAGGAGTGACAGAAGCGCTCAGACACCGGATCAGTTCATCAGAGAGGACAGACGGGCGTGAAGGCGAAGGAGAAAGAAGGTCTCAGACATGACGGATGTTTGGTTAGAGTAGTCGCCTCATGAGGAGCAGAGACCAGCTGCAGGCCCCGAAACGTCTCCGATCCTTTGCCCACCATCCAACCGTCGCCCCATCGCTGTTTGTTATCAGGTGTAGGTGAGTTTCCTGTCGTTTTGTGGTTCCTTTGCCTCCCTTTGTTCCTCAGTGAGGCCCAGGGGAGGAGACGAGCCTCACTTCACTTCTACAAATCCTCTTTTTGGCACAGTTCAGGGTGTTTGCTACATGCTCAGAATTTCTCTCAGGAAAAATTCACTCCCAAATGAGGAATCACTGCAAAAGTTCCTCCCCCACCAGGGTTCTGCCCTGTGGTTGGATGCGAACGTCCATCAGGTAGATGGTGACTGTAGATCAGATCGGCTGCCTCACATCCAGTTTTCACCTGTTTATGATACAAATAGAAATCTTAGGAGAGTTTAGCATGTAGCTAAAAGGCAACCACACCCAACCAGAGCCCAGCAGTCAGCGCTGACCCGTGCGGGTCACCGTTACCTTTCATATAAACTAGTCTTCGGGGGAATGCGGTCTTTTCTGTCGGGCGTTCCAAACAGACACAATTTTGATAAAAATGAGTTATGATGCCAAACAAACTCACACCGAGGCCGGGCAGGCGGGACAGTAAGCTGCTGTCATCCAGTTTAACCTCAGTCCAGTTAAATGTGACTATTTTATGAGATATTTCATTTATAAAACAGCAAAGATGTCACGTAACAAAGAAACGCTGCTGCTGGGAGTCAAAGACGGCTCCTGATGATCTGAACATCAAGCTTCCTGGGACAAAATCCTGGAAGACCCCCACTTTGCAAAGCCGTGAGCCGCCTGGACTCAGTGGCGGGCGGTTTTGGCCTTATATGGTTTGCCAGCGACCTCGCTGGTGATAAAGGTTTGACTGCACAGAAAGAAAAGTTCGAGCATCTCTCGGTGTGTGACTCCATGAGGCTGACTCCGGTAAGCACACCAGATTTTATGTCAAAGCCGCTCCATCATCACGGTTAAGTTCACACCTTTATATTATATATATGAAATTCTCACATATTTATTACCCAAATGGAAATCCTACAGCTGCAAAACTGCAAGCTGAAGATAAGAAGGTTGATTTTAAGGAAACATTTAGTCTCTGAGACAGTTTAGCATTTGGCTAAAATCCAACCAGTGTTGTAGTCAAGACCACCGAACCCGAGTCGAGACCAGGGCCAGTGTCCCACGCTACATGATGCAATATAATGATCAAAACATGATCAAAACCACTTCCCAAAGAAAGATCAACATGACCATAAAAACACCTCGATATTAAACACTGAAATAAATGTAACCATCTTTATTTCATCCTCCTGGGTGACTTCCATCATTTATCACAGAATGTAAAACAATTATTCACACTTCATCACAATAGTCTTTACTTTTCTCTGCCTTTCAGAAACAATACATAAAGTTATGTCGTTTTTAAACCAACAATCTTTGTAAAAATGGCTGCTATTTCAAAAACCACATAGCTAAATGTTCATTTCTCTCTTATTCAAATTAAAGCTGCAGTGTGTAACTTTATAAATAATCTGTTTATTACATATTTGTTAAAACTGTCACCATATCACAACAGCGTGAGAGATAATCTGTGAAAAAAAACTGAGCTCCTCCACCTCCTCCCTGAGCTGCTGTGACCATCTGCACAAGTGTGAGAGGGACCAGGCTGAAGGCAACAGGGCGCCGCCATACCTGAACTCCACAGGACGTTGGTCTTCATCATGAGTTTATCACTGGGAAAGTCCCAGAGTCACGTCCTGATCCAAACTCCAGTCCAGCAGGTGGCAGTAATGCACCTCTAAGCTGGTTGTTTATAGGAAATTTTTGATTCCTGACACTTTAAATAAAAGTGGCCCGAGGTCAACGTGACTCAGGAATAGCGATGTGCGATATTGACAAAAAAATAACATCTCGATATTTTCTGTAATGTTTGCGATAACGATTATAAACAATATTCACTAAAGTGAGTACAGCCCTCACATTTCTGCAAATAATTTAATGGGCCGACAGAAATGAAACCTGGGAATAACTCAGAGTAGTCAGTGTCAGCCATTAATGTCCAAACAGCTGGCAGCAGGTGAGCCCACCTCACAGTGAATTATACCCATTTTATGTGAGCACCATTATCCTCCAGCTCTGCCTTCATGGAAACCAGAGCTGCTCAGGTTGCTCCTCAGTGATGACATCACAGAGCCGTGTTAGACGCTTGAGCTCCTCCACCTTCTGTTTAACGATGCCCCACAGGTGCTTGATTGGGTTTAACAGGAAGAAACCTCCAGCAGAACCAGGCTCAGGGAGGGGCAGTCATCTGCTGAGGGGGGGGGTCAGAGATTAACAACATGCTGACCTCCCACCCCTTCACCCTCTGCAGCGATGCTGGCAGCCTCCCTTTTTTAAAGCCAGCCTCTGAATATGATGATGTGGTCGACGGTTTCTCACATCCTCAGAGAGTTCTTTGTCATGAGGGGCTGAATGTCCAGTGGGCAATGTGAGAGAATCGAACCCGCGACACCAAATTTAACAGCCCTGCTCCCTATTCACACGACACCAGGCAGGGACAGCGACACAGCTGGGCACAGTCTGAGAAATGGGACTTTAGTGAGATGCTGTTGGTAACCATGAATGTTTGGCCCACATGTGCAGCCGGGGGCGTTTGGCTGCCTCCGTTCAGCCTGATGTCTGATTAATATGGACCACCTGTCAGGTGAGACCAAAGTGCTCAACGTGGCCCAGATCGGGCCTCCTGTCCTGGTAGCAGATCTGCAGCTTCAGTCTTTACGCGGTGAAACCTCGAAACACCTCCTACCTCGTTTTCAGTTGTCACACAATCTGGAGCACACAAAAAATAGTCCCCCTGTGGTTGTGTGCGCGGAGAGGAGGTTTTCATGCACATTGTGTGTGTGGTTGGTCTTCACACACAGGAAACGATAAAAAAGCAGACATAAGAATAACTGAATAAAATGATTGTTTATAGATCTGTTCTTGTTTATTTACACTTGCAGATTTATTAAAATCACATATTTTTAGAAGTGTGTTGGTAACATTAGACTTCCATCTCATGACTCTTTTTTTATTATAAAGCTTCAACCAGCAGCACATTAGCCTAGCTTAGCACAAAGACTGGAAGCAAAGGGGAACTGTTAGCATGACTGTGTGCGGCAGCCTCCTCTGCGTCCTGTTTCAGCTGCAGATTAACGGTTTGATGGAGCTGATTATCAGGACTTTCTGAAGTTTCGTTCTCATCGTGATGATGCCGGAAAACCTGCAGCAGAACTTCCAGGAAGTCAGCGAGAGTTTGCAAACAGAGGAGTTCAAAGAAACCAACAGAAGAGCTTTTACTTTACTGTGTTTCTATTTTAAACTCTGGATTCTCATGACGTTCAGTTGGTCTCAGCATTTGAACACAAATAAGTCCACGATGCAGTGACCCGGGGTTGGACTCGGTCCTGTTCTGGTTTTAGATCTGATCTCAGACTCACTGGTTTTGATTTGATTTTAAACTGGTTTTCAGCCACTTTTTCATTGATTTCCATTGATTTAGGTTACAGCTTGGTCTTTAACTGATTTGGTTTTGGAGCATCTTGGAGGGGCTGTCTCGTTTCTTCTGTGGATTCGGTCCATGTTCGTACCTTCGGTCTCTTCATTTAAATTCAAATTAACTGCTTTATGTGGCGATCAGAGAGCTGGGCTTTGACTTGGTCTTGGACTGTTTAGAGGCATTTTTGGACTCAGTTTGAGATTGATTTGAGAAGTCCGTGTCTTCAGGCCGTCTCAGTGTCATCTGGGTTTGAACTTGGAGGGTTTAGACTGATTTTAAATCTGCTCTTGGATTGAAATTAGTTTCAGGGATTTTTGGAGAATCTTGAAAGACGTGACAGATCTTTTGTCTCAGAGTTTGGCTCAGATTCGCTCCCTGATGCTGGGATCGTGGCTCTTTGTTTGGACCTGATCTGAGACCAACTTTTAGGCCCATTTCAGACGTGCTCTTGGTTTTAGACGTGTTTCAGGGCTCAGATCCAGTTTAGGACACATTTCTAAACTGGTTTTGAAGATTTTCAGTCCCAAATGTTTTATAAATGTGATGTCAGCAGATGAAGAAAGTGATATTAAAGCATCTTTAGTAATTATGTAATAACTGATCGACAACAATATTCCTGCTCTGAGTGCTTTTGGCTGATGATCAGTTAGAGTTTTATCCTCGTTGTCATCTCGCTGTGCGTGTGTGACCGTGCAGCTCAGCTCAGATTAAACTCCTGTTCGTTTGCCTTGCACAGCTGTGACCTTATTAGACGCGTTTCTATTTGCTGACAGAGTTTAATGAAACCTTTCAGGGGTTTTTGTGGCAGTTCAAATTTTTCAAGATGGCGGCCTTTCTGGCTGCAGCGTGGAGCTGATGTGAAAAAGCTGAGAGGCTGAGACGGGAACTGTTTGTCTGTGGTGGGTTTCNCTCTGCTGTTTCCAGTGTTTGGAGTCAGCCGGCCGCTGCTCACTGGAGACTTTGGGTTTGCAGAGGAAAGAGAGGGAGCAGAACCAGCGCACCACGTGTTGATGGGTTTCCTTCCTGTGTGACGCACCCCTGAGAGCAGGACGCAGATTAGCATCACGTTCTTCTTTGTAATAACTGGTGGAAACCACCAGTTATTTAAGAAAACAGGGCAGCCGGTTTCATCTGAACGACTCGGCTTCATCGTGTTCGCGGCCTCCTGTGAGGAAGACGAGCACAGATCATACAGAACAGATTAAACATTATTATTGCTTGTTGTGACAAAATGGTAAATAATCTAATGATGAGCTTTCCGGGCTGTTTGCACCAAATCAGAGCGCTCTGCAGCATCCTGCTGCTCCGTTAGAGTGCACAGTTTTGCTCTTAGTGTGTTATAGATGTGGGCATCCTATCATCAGCTGACATTAGTCAGAGGAAAGACTGGATTTAATCCCCAAATCCAAAAGGAGGTCCTTCATGACTCGAGCCACACTGATGTCCATTGTCTCCCCCTGTCCCAGCATCCTCCTCTGTCACTCCAACCCTCTGCATGTCCTCCTTCACTACATCCATGAACCTCCTCTGAGGTCTTCCTCCTCTCCTCCAGCCTGCAGCTCCATCCTCAGCATCTCCACATGTTCAGTGGTGTTGAGCGTGAATGGATGTGGAGAAGAACGAAGCTCTATAAAACCAGAGGAAATGGAGGCCTGCCTCTGTTGTTAGCTGGATTCAAATAAAGGTCGGTCACCTCCTGTGGGTCATGTAAATGAAGATCCTGCCACTGCTAATTGTGCAGGTTCTTGATCTGCACCTCGTTGTCCAATCACAGCCCTGAATATGTCTGCAGTATTGGAGCATCACCAACAAACTCAGCAACAAGCAGCTGAATGAAAAATGTGACTTCAGTTTTATTGGTCGGGTCAGAGGTGGTCTGACCCCACAGAGCCCTCCCCGAAGGACCGTCTGGACTTTAGTGGGTGAAGACAGTTTGTGTCTGTGGCCGGATGTTTGGGTTCATTGTGCTGCTGAGGCAGGAAAGGATGGTGTTTGTGATGGAGCGGAAGCTAAAGAGCTTCAAACCTTTCCACCTGTGATGGGAACAGTGGACTTCTTCCTACATAACCAGCATGAATCTCTCCAGAAAACAGCTGATCATAAACCGTGTGTGTCTGTGAGCTGGCTTCATGCAGGGTTTCCTTTCTTTCTTCTTGCATTATCACTGTAATAGTGAGGGTTACTGAGTGCAGCAGCCCTCAGCTCTGCACACATGCACCTCCTGTGATGCAGAAACGTAGCACGAAGCCGTTTGACACCCAGACCACAAAGGTTTTTGGTTTTTATGTCTCATCCAGCTCAGCTCAGAAGACTTTGATCAGGTGAGTTCTGAATGTTTGGCTTTAAAATCTGAATTAAAGTGAAGCTTTTGTTTTGTGTTTGAAGACAGTGGAAATTTGACTTGTTTGTTCGGCTTCATTGGTGGAAGTTTCCAGATGTTGTTTTCAAAATCTGCAAAAACCACAGAATGAAAAACACCAAACTGTGTGTGTGTGTGTGTGTGTGTGTGTGTGTGTGTGTGTGTGTGTGTGTAGGTGTGCGTGTTTCAAAGTCCAAACCTGGTTCAGGTTTATCCTCCAGCAGCTTCACTTTTCTCAGTTTTCAGGAAGTAATTCTGATATTCAGCCCTCGGTGCTTCCTCAGCTGTCCCTCCTCCGGCTCCTCTTCACGGAGCTCCATCGCTGAAGTTCTTGATGTGCCGGCATCCTGAACTTCAGCTCTGGGAAAGGTGTTTGGCCCGGGGTGATCGAGTCTGTCGTCGGGGTGTTTGTCATCAGTGAGCTGCAGCATCGGCTCGTGCTGCTGAGAATTAACTCAACATTTGTTTCTTGTGGTTTTAAAGACCTCAGCACCTTTTTGCAAACTCCCACACAGCTTTAAACTGACCTGAGAACAGCTGTAGTTACACGACTTCACAGACGGATGGAGTGAAAGTCCTGACCTCTGATGATCTTCTGTCCTCCTCAGATAAACTATGGACGTCTCCTGGTTCCTCCTCCTCGTGTCGGCTGCCATCTTCATCTCCATCGTCCTCCTGGTCGTCATCTGTTTGGACTGCAGGAACAAAGGTCCACTGCGTGGGTGAAAGATGCACTTCACACAGCGTCAGCCTGCGGTTAACCACCGTTAACCGCAGGCTGACCCGACCCGAGCGTGAACCAGCCCGCGGTTTCAGCATGGCCTTTAATCTCTGACTCAGACCACACTTTCACACTCATCGTGTCCAGATCGTCTTCTGAGATTTCTGGTTTGATCTTCTCTCTCTGTTTTGTCCCCCGTCAGGTTCCATCACACAAACAGACTCAGAGGAGTACATGTGAGTGTCTGCCTCTGCGTCACAGACACGTCTGCACTTCATGCTTAAAGCTTCACAAGTTTCTTTAACATGTTTTTGTTTTTAAATCAGGCAACCAGGATTCAGAGTCATCCATCCATGTAAGTCTGAGGTGTTTTCTTGTGATTGATGAAGTCCCCCCAGTTCATCCCGTCTCAAACAAACCACTGGTGCTCCTCTCTCTTTAAGCCTCTCACTCCCTGTCTGATTGGCCGGCTTCCAGAGGCCTCCCGAGTGTCAGCATCAGTGCTGGTGAGCTTTACTGACCCAGTGTTTAGGCTCCGCCTCAGCAGTGATCAGAGCAGAAATTAATGTCAGTAAAATAACTAAATGGAAACATTGTCGCAAGCACGAAAGAAAGTAGCCGATATTTCCCACCCTGATGATTCCACGTCTGATCTACGTGAAGGATCCGAACACTCAACAAACTTTGTGAACAAATTCAGCTTTTAGAAAAACAGTCACTAAGTTTAAACATTTTCAAAGACTTAGCGCCCCCCAGAGGAAGGAGGACTGCTCTGAGGATGCAGCAGATATGAGTGCTTTATTTCTGCTCTGCTGAGGATGATGAATGCTCACCTTCTCTGTTGCAGCCCAGCCGACCCTACCCCCGAACCCCGGCATCGGCACACTCTCTCCTGACCCCCACCTGCGCTCTCCACTGTAAGTCTCTCTATTTTATATGTTTGTTAAACACACCTGGTTCTTCGCTCATCACGACCAAACTCATGAACACCTGCAGTCGGTGTTCCTGAAGACGTGCAGACCCCGAGGAGCTGCAGGTGTAGCACAGCAGCCGTCCCGTCTCCGGGGGGGGTGGCTGCATGCTGTGCACGGATTTTCATCGAGACTCACGTGCACTTTTTTCTTTAATGTTGAATGTTTTTGTTTCACAGATCAAACTCAACCAAACCTCAGCACAGACCGTACACCCCAATCGATACAGGTGAGACTCTGCTTTGACCTTTGCAGGCGCTCACTCGTTTTTAACTTTAATATTAATTCATGATTGAATCTAGAGTCTCCATTTTATCCATCTGACCCAAACTTATTTCTCCGTTTCTGTCCTGCAGAGAGCAATCCGAGTTATGAGAATCCAGGTACTGTAGACGCTTCTCTTTGAGATCTCCTCTTACATTTGCACAGTCAGTCCAGCAGAGCAGGTAAAGCTCAGATTATCAGAATCAGAGTCCGAGCTGAGGCTGAGAACTCAAACAGAAAAGCTGCAGGAATCCAACCAGCCTCATCTGAACTGTTTCCATTTCAAAAAATTTAAATCTCATTCTTGATGATCTGCATCTTTTATGCATTTATTTATGAGATTTCACGCTGGATGCCCTTCCTGCCCTCCACGTTTATCCAGACTGGGATAAACTGGCTTGTGCCAAACATGGCTGAGAGTCCATCAGAGGGAGAGGAGAAGACAACCTCGCTCTCCCACTGCAGACGACAGCAGACCAGTCGCGTTATTAGTTTAGTCATGTCAGATTAGTCACATGACAGCTGAGGCTGAGATGGTGTGGACATGTGCAGAGAAGGGAGGGTGGAGATACTGGAGGGGGAGGAGGAGAGGAAGACCTCAGAGGAGGTTCATGGATGCAGTGAAGGAGGACATGCAGAGGGTTGGAGTGACAGAGGAGGATGCAGGGATGGGGGGAGATGGAGGCCGATGGTCTGCTGTGGCGCCCCCTACAGGAAGCAGGTGGAAGAAGATGAGGATTAAAAAAAAGATTGTTCCTGTTGTTTTTTTACCTGAATTGCTCTGAATGGTGTTCTTTAGGACTTTGACTTGTTGGTCTTGACTTCAGGACATGAATCTTCTCAGCCTCCATAACAGACGTGTCAGCTGGAACCCGAGACTTTAGAAAACTGTTGGACTGGACTCATGAAACCTGAGCTTGGACAGATTTAACTCAGAGTGAACTTCGGGACCTGTTTCGATGGAGTTTGGTTGTGCTTGTTTTGGACTGACAGGGACTCAGACTGTAGCTCAGCTTTAACTCTGGGACTGGTCGGGATGGTCTGAGGTTTTTTTGGACCTGATGTCTGATTTGTTATTTAGGGAACTTGGAAGAAATCTCAGTTCTCGCATCAGCGGACTCTGACCTTTGACCCCGTGATGTCACTGTGTGTGAATGTGGCTGACTTTTCTTTTTCCGCAGCACCTGACGCTGAAGTTGATGATGAACGTGACGATCCAGGTTACATGTAAGTGTGCTCGTGTAGGTTTGTCAGGTTTTGGTGCCGCAGTGAGTGATGCTCAGACCCGAGCCCGTCTTCTTCTTCTCTGGTTTCTGCAGAGAAGTCTTACCTGACGACCAAAGTCCGAAGGAGCCCAAAGGACTTCCTGCGGAGATTCAGAGCCGAGCCTCGACACCCAGTTCAGGTACAGTTTGGATCTTTAAGGTTTCGTCTTTCAGTTCATGAATGTGAGCTCCACAAAGCCACTGAAGGTGGAGCGGGTCACATTTTTACCTTTAATGCTCGTCACGCACCATCACAGGACGTGTCCTTCAAGGCTTGAACTCATCAGCTGTTTGTGTTCATTCACAGATCACAATTATGAGAACGTCGAAGCAAAGAAATGCAACAGTAAGCTGTTCTCACATTGTCTCATTTCCATGTTCAAACTCGCTGAAAACAGAAGCACTGAGAGGCAAACCTGTATGGAAAGAACTGGGCTCTTCCTAAGTTTTATTTTTCTGACACATTTGAAAAATAATTCAGCCAAATTTTTTTTAATTCATTGAAATTCTTTTTAAAGTAACCTGAAAAATACAATAATTCACAGCGTGCTCGAGAGTTTCCTAAGTTTTCTGCAGTCTGTGGCTTCATTAAAAACAGCAGCTGCTCATAATTTGGATCCTTTGAATGTCGGTAATTTATGAAAAATTATGGGGGCACTATAGAGAATCAAACTGTTTGGGAGCATTAACGTACAAAACTTGTATCAGTGGAGACAAAAGTTTCTCTGAGGGTCGATACTGAACCACACGACGTTCCACGATCACCACCAGAAAAATTTACGGTGGCTTTTTCAAGAAAATAAACTGCAAAATAAGCAAAGGGTTATTTTTGGCACATTTGGGGGGGGGCAGAGGACCCTCAGAGTGATTCAAGTTGAATCAAACTACATTCATATTTAAGGTTTTATTATTACCAATAATCACAGAAACTTAGAAAAAAAGTTATTGAACTGTTTGTCTGCAATTAAGCAAAATGTGTGAAAATTCACAATTTTTACCCTTTTGCGGGGGCCGTGTGGGGCCCCCAAATATTCAATCAGAACACAGAGCTTAACGTCTCCTCTTTGACCCCCCATGAATGTTTCTGCCAAATCTGAGAAAAATCCACTGAACGGTTTTCCTGTAATTTCCAGATGATGGAAATGTGAAGCCCAAGTTTAAACTGGACTAAAAGCTTTTTTGTCACAATTTGATGGAAAAAAACAAAAAACACTTTTCACCTGTTTTCAAGTCTCAACGTAAGATTAAAAATGTCTTTGCATGAATTATTACAGCTGCACCAAAATAAGCCGCTGTAATAATACCGGTAATAATCCTTCTGATCGTTTTTAGCACGCTGAACGGCCTCTTCTGTTCTCTTCAGCAGATGAAGATGACGACGACGACGATGAAGAATCATCCAACTATGAGAACGTGCAGCCGGGTCAGCTGCACCTTGGAACCAATCTTCGGCGCCATCATTCTGGTAGCTTCACCAATCATGTGCCTTCCTTTCAGGGTAAAGTCGCCCCTGATGCTCCTTCGTGGTCTCAGAGTGACTCATTCACAAGCTGTTGATATTATTTTGACACACGGTTAATCTGAAGTTTCTCGTTTCTTCAAAGGATCCACTCAAAGCAGCGACGACGAGTCTGAGGACAACTACGTGAACCAACCTGTAAGTTGAAGCGACT
Organism: Australoheros facetus; assembly: GCA_030220045.1. NCBI lineage: Eukaryota > Metazoa > Chordata > Actinopteri > Cichliformes > Cichlidae > Australoheros > Australoheros facetus. The sequence goes on from JASGAU010365962.1 coordinate 21,979, forward strand.
CGTCCACCTTCAGGTTCTCGTCTGTCGGTCGTCTCACTTCATCTTGTTCCTTTCAGATGGGACTAGTGAACAACCTCTGACCGCGGCGAGCGTGCGCCCTCCTCCACCTTCGTGCCACAGTGATTTTATTTAAAGAGCTGAACGACTGAGAAAAGAACCTGCGATGAAGAGCGGCTCTGCGTGGACACCTGAAACACCCCCCCCCTCCTCACTTCCTGAAAGCTCAGCTGAGTCAGTCTGAGAAGTTCCACTTTGATCAGACCGAGACTTAAAACTGCATGTTTAAAACTGATTTCCACTGTGGCCATTAGTCACCTGGAAACCAGGTAAATGTGAGCTGTTCTCTGCAAGAAGCCCGTCCCCTTCTGACCAAACAGGAAGTCAAGCTTTATTTTGTAGTTGTGCAAATGCAGTCACACCAGGCAGGACCGAATTACTGCACCCACGAACAACTTGTTCTCTTAAAATCTTGTTCTCGTTGAAACGTGCCCACTCAGGGGTCCTGCAGCTTTCTGCGGACCGTAACAAATAAAACCAGCCATAATTAGATGCATCCGTACGGCCACGGTTCCCGGCTGTCCTGTAAGTTGCACACAGTGTATTTCTGAGAATCATGAAGGTGGGGAACACTAAATTAAAATCTCGTTCTTGGTGTCAGCAGCTCGGTGACGGCTCAGTTTCTCTCCATGCGCCTCTCCTCAGTCAGAACGCTTCTTTAATGTTTTTAATTCATTTTTTTATCATTTTAATCATTACATCTGTTCTTTTCTTCATTGGTTACCAGGCTCTCGTGTTAGGAGGGGTGGAGGCCGACATGTTTGAGCTTTACTTTGATTTTACTGACAACTCCTGAGAATGTCTTCATTATTTTTACTGTATTTATGTGCCGTCTGCTGTTGTTTCAGTCTGGAAAAATCTGTGTGAAGAAGAAATGTTTTTTTAAGAACTACAAACCTAAAAAATAAAAAAAACTTCATCTGTACTCGAGTGTCTGCGTCCTGCTGTCAGTCAGTCTCATTGACAGTGCTGGAGGATAAGGCAGCACAAACGGGCAGCACGTATCTCCTGACAGATCCAAATCCGCCCCTGAGCCAGGCAGATTTTAGGAGGGAACAAAGAAAACTCATGGAGATGGAATTAAAGTGTTTTCAGTGCTTTTATTAATAATGAACTGGTTTAGTCTAAAAGGACAGGAAGGACGGGGGCCAAAGTTTCCACCAGTTTGAACATCTTCAGTCCGGTTTCACGTCCGTGTGTCCAAACAGTCAAACTCCTCATGTGAGGCGTTCCCGTCGTCTGCTTCTTTAAAATATTCAGGTAGAAACGAGGACGTGTTAATTCATCGGGAGGAGGGGAATGTTACGAGTTGGGGCGACGCCGCCTTCGTGAATCCAGCGGTGCAGATTTCAGTTGGCAGAGGGATGGAAGGACAGCTGCTGGGTGGGGTGAGCCTGAACCTGGACAGCTGGAAGCCACAAACAAAAGCTCAGCATTAAAACATTTCCTCACAACTGGGATCAGTGAAATTCAGACTGCCGTTCTCGGAGATCTTCTGCAGCAGGTAGGAGGAGGAGGAGTCTGACAGTAACCATCTCCAGGTCCAGATCCTCCTCCAGCTCAACGAGGATCAGCTTTAAAAATCTCACCGTGGCTCAGAGGCACCTCAACCCTCGAGTCTCAGCTACTTTGCTCATTAATAAACTCAAATCAAACAGTTTTCCCTGTGGAGAACTCCAACCTTTGATAACAGATGTTTGCTTTCTCCAAACATTAAACTCAAACCTGAAGAAGCTCCACGGCTCACATTTCCCTTCACTTTCATTTCTTATGAACTCCAGGAGTTCCAGGTATTTAAACCCCAGTGGGCGTGTCTGTTGACCCATTATTGATCATGTGACTAATCACATGAGCCAAGGTGTGGGTCTCGTTTTAATGAGGGGTTTCAGTTGACACCAATGTGATCATGATCAACAGTGGGTCAATGCCCACCTCCCCACTGGGGTTTAAATACCTGGGACTCTCCCTGTGGTTTTAGAGCTGAAGAAGCCTTCAGAGGTGAAACGTCCTCAAACTTAAAGTTCATTCACCTTCTTTCGATGACCTGGATGAGAGGACCTGCACACATCTTTGTTATTAAAGTTAACACCAAGATTTCTACTCTGGGTTTCAATGCAAACTTCATTTTAATTTTACTCTCCCATTACTGCAACTCAGTCCATTCAGGAGACGCCGACTCTGGTCCAGAAGAAGTCTGAAGGAAGTTCTCAGGCTCTCCCGATTTCCCTGCACTGGTCTGAATGTTTCAGGATGAACTGGAGATTTTAGGATTTTTATGAGATCTCATCTAAAAGCTCTCTTCACCTTGTGGGGGTCCGATGTAGAAGTGCTGCGGTGCCCCCTGCTGGGCCGGCAGGCCGTGTTGGGGGTTGGAGCCGCCACCCTGCTGTGGGGGTGCGTAGTGCAGCATGACGGCCTGGCCGTGGCCCACGGAGTGGTGAGGTCCTGACATGGCGCCCGTTACGTGAGCCTGCAGAAAACAAACAGGACAAAGGAGGGAAGTTTCAACTGAACAGCAGGGGGCGCCAACTCTCCAACCACTGCCATTAAATGGACATCTGAAGAGGTGGATAACGCCGCTGAAAGAGCTTCAGTCGAAGCTCAAATGATGGAAATATGATAATGAGTATCAATGTAAACAGTTATTCTTATCACAAATGTGTTATTTTATTGATCAGCTGATTTGGTGATTAAAGAAGTTTGTTTACCTCAGAAAACGATTTTTAAATCTGAGCACTGTCGCTGACTCTAATGTAAAAGAATCTGATTACTGCTGCAGAAAAGACCCCCCCGTGTTCACCTGTGTGAGCTGGCTGATTGAAGGGAAGCCGTGGGGCAGCTGCTGGGGGGTGGCCAGGCTGTATCCCTGCATGGCGTAGGAGGCCTGCGGCGAGCCGTGTCCCGGCGGCAGGTTAGGAGGCGTGGGAGCTGACAGACCCGCGGAGTGGAACAAGGACTGAGCCTGAGAACCGCCCTGACTCACCTGAGGGGGAAACCAGAGTTCACGGCAAACACACTGAGACCGGATCGATGAATACATTTACCAACACACACATTTAAAAAACACTTTCACCACCCAAGGATCATTTCTAAGAGCCAATCAGCCCTGATGTCCAACTCTAATCCAGTTTCTACTGACATTAAACGAGTCAGATTCCTCACCTGAGCGTGTCCGGGACTGGGCGTCGCGTGCTGGGGTGGGGGCTGACTCCCAGTGGGGGTGCTGGAGGGCTGAGGATGATGGATGGAGCCCGAGTGGAGAGGATGGATGGACTGAGCAGCTGAGAGAGGCAGAGCGAATGAAAGGTGGATGAACTCTGCAGAACACACTAATCAGCATTTCCACGTCACAGGTGGGTTAAACTGTCCACACCTTTAAGTCTGAGTTTAAAAACAGTGTTCAATCTTCTAAATTTACCAAAGCACCAACAGAAGAAACCACTGCTACAGCCTCATGGTGAAAACCAGAGCACTACAAGATGGTGCAGCGACCTTTAACCTTTACTTAAAGACGAGCGTTCTTCTTTACAACAGCAGCCCGAGGAATGGAAAAGCCTCGAGGAAATGGACGTAGCTAAAAAAGGAATACTTAAGTTCAACAAAGAGCGGCACACACCCAAAAACATTTCAGTACTCCCACTGGTAAAAAAAACACTGCCCCCTGGTGGCCCCTCAGTTAAAGTTTGGGAGGATAATTACAGAAAGCACCTTTAATAAAAACGTGTCCTGCAAAGCTTCATACTTTTACCACTTCCTCAGCTATAAATATCCATCTGTATGCAGATCCATCTGTGTGCTCTCCCTCAACAGCTCTACAGGCAGCCATTAGGAAACTCCAGAGGTGTGAAACATCTGGCCCAGGGGCCATAAGAGGCCTGTCTGAGGGTCCGATCAGGCCCGCTGAGAGTGAGAACTTAAGACGTCTTCCTTTTCGAGCTGATCAGTAAACCACCTGCAGACCACAGTGGGTTCAACTGGACAACACGACCTTTGACCCTCAGCCTCTGTGTGACCCGAGGCTTTGTGTTGAGCCCCTTCCTCTTAAATGCACCTAAAGTTTTCAGATTAGTTTGTGTCACTTCTGAAATAACTCGACAGATTTAAGAAATTCTAAAGACATTGAGACGGATCATTGGTTTGTAAATGGATGTTTTCACATGGACTTCTATTCAATGGGGG
>JASGAU010365966.1:5263-16219 GCA_030220045.1 Australoheros facetus
TGGTGGTGGTAATGGAGCTACTTCTTCAAATTAACCTGCTTCATGCTTGCATACAAAAATCAGCCTTGAAAACAGTTTTAAGAAGTCCCTGAAACTGCAAGTAGCAGCTCCATTTTCTCGAGCCTATTTATTTAACAGTATTGACCATTTCAGACTCAGCTGACTTTTAATGAACTCTGAACTAGCACTACTGAAATCCAAGTCAATACTGGGAAACATATAATGTAACAAATGAGGGTTTTATTTGTGAATCGGCCTGTGTGTAGAGATTTAAGAGAAGAATGAGAAAGCCAATAAGTGCAGGCAGAGACATGAGTTAGATGGATTGATAGCATTGCTGTTTTCTTACATAATGCTTCAAATGAATACTGCTGCAGACAAGACTGATGCATCTTGGATGTTAAAATTGTTTCTTGAATATACTGTATTTTGTATTGGATTTTATTAATACAGAGTGGGACTTGGAGTCAATGGAGATTCTCAATAGAGATTATAAGAAAGATGGTCATAGTGACACATTGTTTTGTTAAGCTATGGGCTTGAGTATTTTGGCTGTTGTCATCTTGGTGTGTTGAAACCAGTGTGAAAAATGAGTCAAGTGAGTCTCACTGAGAAACTGAGGACATGCCAGCTGATACAGTAGCAATGCAGCACTGACCAGTTTGGCCTGGCCTAAGGTACACCCTGCTTTATTATTTGACCCTAACCAAGACCACAATTTACAAAGTCTTGATCAAGACTTACTTTAAACTAGTGGCTGAAACCATCAACTTATCAGGAAAACATTTTCTGAAAACACAGATCAAGTGAAGAATTGGGAATTATTTCAGACTTTTATGTTGTACTTTTTATCAACTAAAAGAGTCATCCTTTGCATAGCTTAAGGGACTTTTTTATTGGCTTCATTTTTCAGACCTAGAAGTGAAGTCAATTTTTATATAGTCTGTATAGTCACCCAGCCAAGTTTTATCTAAAAACGACTGAAATCTCTCTGCATTTCAGGATTCAGAGCACAATTACCTCATCCTCATTTTCTACACTTATGCCAAAAAAGCCCGAAGAGTAACAAATATCGTTTTCCATTCCTCATCCATAGCACAGTCTGTGTTTTCTTTCCTTCATATCTAGCAGACGGGACCTCATTTGGCAGTGTTAGAAGCGTTAAGTCCTTAGATCTGTAGTCAGAGCGCTTTACCAGGTGGTTTTATACTCCACTGCCTTACCAAGGTGACTAAATTGGGCTCAAATAACTCGTGTCTGTGTCTCATTTTTCAGTTCTGGTACCCAGTGTCTTGTCACTTACTCAACTAAATAAAATGCTTTTATTTTTTTATCATGAGCTGTGAGCTGACAGTGGCTCTTGCAGCATACCCTCAAGGCAAATATGCAACACATCCACTGAGCCATGTTAGCTAAGTCATGCATGAGTGTGGTATGTTGGCCTGGATGAAAACCACACTGAATAATTATGCAACAGATGCTTTGATTTTGTTAAATTTCTGATCGCACAGTTGTATTTCTTGCAGTGTCCTTAGAGTACTGTACAAGAGCAGGCTAAAAGAAGTACCAGCTGTTGTCAGTTCTCATTGGATTTGGCTACTTGGATGAAAATTCACACATCTGGTAAAATTATGCCAGTGGAAAGATGCTCCCAGGGCAAAGACATTGATGATGTCTTACTTTTCTTGTCCAGGTAGCGTGTCCATTAGATTCACACATCCATCGTTGTTATCTGAACTCAGATCCATCTTCAGATGTTGAAAGGATGAGCGCATAGATTGGTTGCACTATTAAAGATAGAACAAATAGTTGGTCTAGAGAAAGAGAAACATTTGTCACTTTAATTTAGTATTTCAAACAGTTTGGTCTTCGTCAAAGGCACCATTGGAACCTATAAAAATTTCCTTGGCAAAAATATGTGAGTGGTCACTGACTTCAGACACCATATTCTCACTGAAAGTTAATTTAACATGCTGTAAAATATGCCATAGAAGTTGTCTATGCTTCAGTCTTCAATATAACTCTGAAAGTGTATTTAGTGAAAGTGTATTATCATACATATATAATACATTAAACTGCATCACTTTGAACTATATTAAATCCCAAAAAATTATTCAAACACTATGTCTAGTCAAATGATTCCTCAAAAAATCTGCCAAATCTTCTCTTTAGAGGGCACAGAGGCTGCCCAGTGTGGTTAGTGCACCATGTAAAAGCTTGGAAGCTGTCATAATGATTTTAAAATATCCCAGCTGAGAAGAGAATGGAGTTGGTGTATATTTTTGGACAAAGTTTGGCATAAATCCCTCTCTCTGCCTTTGTGTCAAATTCCCTTGGGGAAAAGAACAGTGTATTTTCTGCGCAAATACTCCATCTAAAGAAGCTAAAGCTGACATGGATCTCATTGTCTTTTACAATGGCAAGCTGCATCCCTGTGTTGCCAAGTGAGAGCTTCTTTCAGGCACATGCCCCATTATAAATGCTCTATCACTACATACTGTCATTACTTTAGCTTTATCAACTGCAAGAATTAATCAACAGTGGTTTGATTTCCCTTCATAATTCAAATAGCATATATTTATCAGTTATTCCCTGTACAACTGTCAGAACATGTGAAATATGAGATGGAAACTTTGTTGTGGTCTCAGTGAGAATGACAGTTTCACATGTTGTGTACCATGTGAATTTCCTCAAACAAAGTTGAGTTAAAGCAGGCTTTGATTAGATATGAGCTTTTGCTAAGCATTCTGAAGCAGAAATTGGAATACTTTCTAGGAATGGGTTGTGTAAAAGTGACACGAAATTCCAAATCTTTCGGATGCGAACTTGTGCAACCTACATACACACTGGATGCGTTGCATTTTTGCGAATAAATCGTCCTTATAAAACACACTGTGAAAGAAATGAGGTCGACATCAAGTGATGATGTAGTGAGATTGTGATGTTTCTAAAGGAGAGAAGGAAGAAACAGATTCTGGGTTCATCCAACTCGTAAGAAAGCAGAAGCAGGGAGAGTTTCATGATTTGATCCCGGCGTTGAAGCTGCATCGTGACCGCTTTCGCGCATATTTCAGGATGTCAGTGGGACAGTTTGAGCTCTTGTTGGCAGAGTTGGGATCACATGTGAGGAGGCAGAGAATAATTTGAGAGAGGCGAGTGACCCGGAGCAGCGTGTAGCTGTGTGTCTGAGGTAAAATAGTATGATTTTACTGTTCCCACATCACTGTATATTCAGTACATGTGTGCACGTTTTGAGCTGTGAGCTCACATGTTGCTAAATGCAGCAATCTGATTGGTCAGATCTGTTTGTTCGCTTGCAAAAGTCAGAAAAATCAATCTTGATCTGAAAAAATAAATGCCACAAATTCGTCCTGTGAAATGACGTGGTCGGTGTGAACGGCTGCATTAAAAACAGGCGAGCCGAAAAATATTTTAACACAGGAAACATTGTACAGAATTGACGCGTCCGGTGTGTAAAGGCCTTTAGTTGGTTTCTAAATCTAGATATCATCTTTTGACCTCAGTAGGTTCCATATTGCTTTGAACACTCTGCTTTTATATACCTGAGAGGAAATGATCAGGGTAATACTAGAGTTAGCATCAAGGGCTCAGCATGGTTCCTGAGCCTAAAAACACACCATCTCCACTGAGTTTGCACAGTAGGGCTGTGCTATATCGTACTGTCCACGATAATATTTGTATACATTTTTTTAACGTGATATGAAAGTGTCATATTGTAATATCAATGATATAGCAATGCCAGCGTTTATATTCCCCATTGGGCCCAAGAATGAGAAAAGCACAGAAATGCTGGAGAGCCAAAGCAGCCTATCAGTTTCAAACAATGATTTTGTACCTCAAGGAGCTACTTCAGCACCCTCCAACAAAGCACAATACTTTGCAAAATATGCAAGAAAACTGTTCTCGCTAAAGGTAGAAACAATAAATTTGTTTTCACCACTTGAGGCAAAAACGCACCACGGCACAATTGTTCTTCCAGACTTTTATATCTCCAGGCTTTGAGAGCACACCATAAGGAGATACGAGCAGCTGGTGATGTGTGACCCAAAAGTAAACAAATGACTCAACTGAGCATCGCTGGAGCACTCACTAGTTGCACTCCATATGACAGGAAGTGCAAACAGTGGTTGATATATTTTTAAAGTTACGACTCTAAAGGTGAAAAACTGTTAGCAGTGGTAGTAGCAGCAGCTTAAGAGTTTTTTTAAGCAGAGGAGAAAAGACATCAGAAAGACAAAGTGTCTCTTTCTCCCCTCCAGGAAATGGAAATATTTGCAGTTCAATTCATCATTCATCTGCCATAGGATCCAGTAAACAAAGTGTATGGTCAAAGTGGTTATATCAAATAGATAAGATACTAAATATACTATACTGTTAAATAAGCTTAAAAATATATAACTTACAGTATGTGAATTAACTTACAGGCAGATCTGTGTTTTCAAAGATTTTATAGGCAAAAATATACTATATTGCCAAACGTATTCACTTGTCTACCTTTACATCACATTCTTAATCCACAGGGTTTAATATGATGTCAGCCCACCTTTGCTGCTATAACAGTTTCAACTCTTCTGGAAAGGCTTTCACAAGTTTTAGAAGTGTGTTTATAAGAATTTTTGATCATTCTTCTAGAAGTAGATGTGTGAGGTCAGACACCGATATTGGACGAGAAGGCCTGCTCGCAGTCGCTGCTCAAATTAATCCAAAAAGTGTTCTGTTGGGTTTAGGCCAGAACTCTGTGCAGGCCAGTCAAGTTCTTTTACACTAAACCCGTGCATCCATGTCTTTGTGGACCTTGCTTTATGCTCTGGTGCGCAGTCATGCTGGAACTGGAAGGGGCCATCCCCAAACTGTTCCCACAAAGTTGGGAGCATGGAATTGTCCAAAATGTTTTGGTATGCTGAAGCATTAAGAGTTCATTTCACTGGAACTAAGGAGCCAAGCCCAACTCCTGAAAAACAACCCCACACCATAATTGCCTCAGTGCAGTCAGACAAGTATGTTGTTTCACTAGGGGTGGCTATAGCTCAGTAGGTAGAGCAGGTCACCTACTGATCGGAAGGTCAGGGGTTCGATTCCTGGCTACATGCCAATGTATCCTTGGGCAAGATACTTAACCCCAATTTGCTCTCCGACGCAACCGTCGGAGAGCAATGTGTGAATGTTAGCTAATTAAAGCGCTTAGTTAATATGGAAGTGCTTGTATGAATAGGTGTGCATGGGTAAATGTAAAATGTGTTTTATGAGTGCTCAGAATGAGTAGAAAAGCGCTATATAAGAACTAGGCCATTTACCATTCATTGGATTGGTAGATGGAGAAGCGTGAATATAGAGATCACGTCTCCACTGCTCTAGCGTCCAGTGGCAGCATGCTTTACACCTGATGCTTTGCATTCCCCTTGGTGATGTAAGGCTTGCATGCAGCTGCTCCGCGATGGAGACCTATTCCATGAAGCTCTCTACACAGTGTTCTTGAGCTAATCACATGAAGTTTGGAGGTCTGTAGTGATTGACTGCAGAAAGTTGGTGACTTCTGCACACTATGTGCCTCAGCATCCGCTGACCCCGCTCTGTCATTTTACATGGTCTACCACTTTGTGGCTGAGCTGCTGTCTTTCCCAATTTACTGTGGAATATTTAGTAGTGAGGAAATTTCATGACTGGACTTGTACAAATGGCATCCTATCATGGTATCATACTGGAATTCACTGAGTTCTTGAGAGTGACCCATTCTTTCAAAAATGTTTGTAGAAGCAGTCTGCATGCCCAGGTGCTTGATTTTATACACCTGTGGCCATGGAAGTGATTGGAACACCTGGATTCAGTGATTTGGATGAGTGAGTGAATGCTTTTGGCAATACAGTGTCTTTCTTTCTTTTTCTTTTTTTTAAACAGAGATATCCATGACTTTTTGGGGCTTTTTTGGCTCTACCAATTACCTTTGATAGAATGTGTTCTATTTAACAATGGAGTCGCCCACATTTCCTCACTGATTTAAAAACATATAGAGTCGTAGTTTTAGAAAAGTAAAAACAAAAATCCTTTCACTAATAGGCTGTTGTTTACTTTGCAGTTCAGTCTGAGTAGTGACACTGAATAGTGGGAAACAGCATCTGGACCCTACAGTAAGGTAAATATGTTATCTGTTCAAGCTGTTTCAATTTGAGCTTGAACATAAAAACATACTGGACATTACTCAAAATATATCTCAAAATGAAGACAGTTACCAAAGTGAGGCAGCAAGAGTGGTGACACAGAGAATGTTGGTGTCTATGTGACAAACTGCTGCTCTTTGCTAACCCACAGGGAGAGCATTTCTTCCTAAGAGGTCCACTTTATGTCATCAACTGTTTGAGGTGAGGTCTTTTATGGTTAAACAGCTTCCACTTCCATTGTATGACTGCATCTGACATGTCTACATATGAGTCTGAGTAGCTGCATTGGATTATGGATAGCTGAGCTTACTGAACTTGCAGATTGTCAGGGTCTTCTGATCCAGGTCGTGACCATTAGTTCACTTTCAGAGCAACCACCTTAGCTGATGGTTTACTGCCTAGCAAGAGATCATCTAGCTCTTTCTGGCTTTCATGTGTCTTAAAGTGATTTTCACTTGCTATCTTAGAGCATTAAGACACCTTGTGAGAGAAAATTGTAAGCACAAGAACTGTCATTACGCGTAACCAGCAGCATTGTTGAGCTCTTTTGGCTGACTAAAGGCATCATAGCATCAGGAGAGAAGTGTCAAGAACACAGCCGTGAGTCTTTTGGAAGTTGTCCTCCCCCTCAAGCATTTTCCCAGTCCCTACTCTGCTTCTTATCCACAAAAAAATCTGTGAAGACTATTATCACTTCTCATTTTCTTTTTACAGGAAATCACAACCAAAAACAGCAAGGTGTGGCATTTTTTAAATGTATTTTATGTATAATCCTATTCAGTAGTTATAGCAATTCTGGATTACAACCACAGGTTGATGTATTCAGGGTTCCTTTTTAGCTCAGACTCCTAACTAGAATTTTTTAGGGTTAATTTAGGAGTTCTTTGAGAATAGTATTTTTGAATACAGGTCCTCAGAAACCTTTGCTAAATTCCTTGGTGAATTTTGTAGTCTTTTCTAACCTTACTGAAACCTTTAATAAGTACTGCTTTTAACCAAAATAATGAACTTTTGAGCATAAATCTATAAATAATAAAGAAATAAATAATAAAGAATTCAATCATAATATTGTCAGAACTGTATGCAGTAGTTTTGGAAAGCACATACAAATATTCTTGTGAATAGCTGACACGACTTTGATGCTCTAATCAAACGAGTTCTTTTGGGCATGTTGATAGCCTTATTCATTCTGTGTGAGAATCATGAAAAGCCAGGAATAATCAGAATAAGACTCTGGTGCTTATATGAAACCAGATTCCATCCTTTTCTCTCTATCAAAGCTCATTCAAAGCTTTCTTTCTGTGAACACTCACTGGATGTGGTTTGTAATCTGTGTCAGGGGAAACCGCAGGAGTTTGCTCAAAACCCCATCTGTTTAGCTAGCAACTAAACCTGATGAATGGGATTCTCTGGTGTCTCATGCTTACTGAGCTAAGCAGAGGAACAGAAGGAGAGTTGTGGGATGTGTTAGAGTGCATGTGTGTAAGTGAAAATGCCATTTTCAGTTTTTTGGTAATGTTAGTATTACATACATTCTTATCCCACATCAAATTTTACATCTGTATAAATTAATTCTGTAGACATAACTAAGCGGTGCAAACAGTGCTCTTGTTTTCCTTGATAATTTAGTTTTCATAAGAAATGTTCATCTCTATCAATGTTGTTAAGACATTTTTCTCAGGTGAGCTCTTTCTGAAAGACTAATTATTGATTGATAACATTTAAAAGTCAGCATTTTGAAAGAGAATATAACAATGTATAACAATATATGAAATTATCTGCAGGATCTTCACTTATCGCAATAATTAAGGGGGTGATTTATTTCGTTTTATATACTTGTTTGCCTCATATTCACTCTTGGCTGGCATCCTCTGAAGTTTAATGGGTGATGAAATTTTCAACTCCAGAATACCCTCAACATTTATTATGCTCTACCATAGTGAATATGGTAGAGCACAACAGATACATTTTAATTTATGGTATTATCAGATGGTAGCCACATACTATATCTCCCAAATACCAACCAGTTTTCCTAAACAGAACCAGGAGGTGATGACTGTTTTCTTCATGACTGACATGGTTTTAAGAGCAGTCAGTCAGCTGTTAGTAGATGTCAACTACTCTCAACAAACAAAAGATCACTGGTTTGGTCCTGCGAGGAGACACATATCCCCTTGGGGTTGCATCAGGAAGGGCATCCAGAGTTACCCCCCCCTTCCAAAAAAAAAAAAAAAAGATCTCCCAAATCAAATATGTGGTGCTACCTGCTGTGACATCGACTTGTTAATAAGGGAACAGCTGAAAGTAGCACAAGCTTGTATTGCAATTAAGGGAAAAATCAGTTAAAAAAGCATCCCGCTTTTGACATATATTTCAAGAGGTTTTATGTTGCTTGAAAACAAACAAATAAAAATAAGAGGTTTTAGAACACATTACTTTAATTCAGTTCATACCACAGTCTTGAACCAGAAACAATCATACCTTCTATCTGCACTGCAGAAATCCCTTTAACAAACACGGGTATATTATTAAAAAAACTGGACATAATTTTTAAGAGATTTTATTACACCAGAACTAATTGCCTTATTGAGTTTATTCTTGCATTCATGCACTGCAAATACTGAGAATGCTGCATCACAAAATCTGCTGTAGGAGGGCAGAGAAGTTGTTCACTCGTTATCTTGGACTGTTTTAGAATACTGGAGCAGATGATGCTGCAGATGGTAGACTAAGGGGTAAGGTTGGTGGAAAGTTTAAGCATAGATTTGGGAAACCAGTAACAGACTGGTTTTCTCTAAGGCCCACCAGGCTCTGGCCTCATCACCAACACAGCCTGTGACCAAGATCCCCAGAGAGACACGTGGAGACACGAATCCCATTGAGTGCTCTGTGTGCTGAGCTGTTTCTCGGTTTCTGTTGGCAAGGGAGCTTTGTGTGCATGAGCATGTGCACCTGCGTGTGTGAGAGAAAGTGGGAAGGCAATGATATTAATAGCACAGTAGTTTATGACAAGCTATTTGCAACACACACATCCACACACACACACACACACACTTGAGTGTCTTCCTTGACACCTGCATACACATTACCCACTGTCCCTTACATGCCCAGAAGGCCGCACACACTCATTTAGACACGCAAACCCACAGTCCCCCTCAGTCACTTTTTGTTTTTATTTTTCACCTGTGTTTTCTCCTCAACCTTCACAGTTATCAAAGCTTATATTGCTTCTGCTCCAAAGTGATTTGTCACAATTTGTGTGGACACATGAATTCTTTTTCCTCTGTGGATGTGCTGTCTAGACAGTGCACTCTGCCGCGGAAGCATTCACACAACTGGGGTGGCCTTTATTTTTGCAGACAATCTTTCAGTTTGTCAAAGCAGAAGATACTGTACACCCTGGAGATAACTTGGTGTGCACAGTGTAAAGAACAAGTAGTGCAGATTTTTGCCAAAAAGGTCCAATAGCATGATTTGTATAAATAACAAGGTGGCTATAAAACCATTTCCTAAAATAGAAGATGCACTTCTTAAAATATCATTTAATTAACAAAAATTTTACATCACATCAGGTCTCTTTGCAGTTTTTGTATTTTTGAATAATAATAATTAAAAAAAAAAAGATAATTTCCAACTGCAGTCAGTGATGTAATTTTAATTTCCTCGTTGTTTGTCCAAGAAAGACCTTTCAGTAACTGGACCTCTATTGATAGATTAATGTAATTTGTCAGTTTTTCCATTAACATTAATTTCTATTAACACATCACCGATTAATATTTAAAAAATGAGCTATTTATCACTTTAGTTGAAAGGCCATGCTCTTTTCTAATGATGAGAACAGCAGCATTGGAAATTCAGTTTTCAGTCAGTCCAGTTGCATGGAGCACTGTCTTTACTTGCTTTACAAAGGTTCTTCAATTAGCTGCACGAACACAGAAGAAGATGATGGTAAATTGCAAAATGTATCCATCTGTGACATTGACTCTTTGCAAGCATCTGCAAAACAGCATGCTAGCAGAAGCTAGTAGCAAAGAACTCACAGTGATTTTAAAGTTGAGTGTTTGCTGACCAAAGCCTAGCAACCAGAGCCTGATCTTTAACAAGTAAAGCACTGATGAGTATTCAGGATTGCAGCATTGTAGTCTTCATTTCCATCTGTTTTTATATAGAATTGCTGTAGCTCTGCAGAGCTTTAATGCAGACTTTAAGCCATTTTTTTTTAAGTTGCAAGACAAGTTCCTGTAAGACATAACTCCAAAACATCCTCTGAAAGCTAAATTCAAAACTACAAGTGAGAAGCTGCAGTATGCAATATTTGTGCTTTAATTATGTATGTTTAAATTTATATGGTTTTAATTACTGTGTCTGCTTAATGGTCACTCTTATGGGTTATTGTTTGGCTGTTTGAAACTTATGACTTCAAGTGACTGTAAATATTCTCTTATCTGAAATGATCCCTTTCTCTCTATTTATCCCTCACATCTACCCCATCATGGACTCACTGATGTGCTTGCGTGTGTGTGTGTGCAAACATGGAAGCATATTAACATGGGAATGGCCATAACTCGAGAACGATGTGATCTAGAATGTTCAAATTCACACAATAGATATATTTCCTAAATCTTGGACGAGTTGGAATCTCAGAGACCTTGACCTGACAGTAAAGGTCAGAGGTCAAGTTCCATAAAAACTGGTGTCACCAGGATGTTCATACCATGAATGCATACTGTTCAAGCTGGAACCAAACAATCTTCAAACACTTTTTCACTGACTTTGCTAT
>JASGAU010365972.1:0-10905 GCA_030220045.1 Australoheros facetus
CGTAAATGAGCATCCCCGTAAGCTGACGAATGCTGCCGTTTACTAGAGGCGCGCGCGTCAGTTTACGGGGACGAATATGCTTCTTTTCGTGCAGTGTATGCTACAGCTCTCGCCATCTGTTTTTTGAATTGATAGTGCTTGTAGATAGTGCTTGTAGTATAAAATTGTTATGTTTAGCTTAGAGTCTTCGCTCTGTGGGGAGGGGAGCCACAGCAAGCTGCGGGGATGGCCTGTGTCTGCCTGAACCAAATGGCCCATGCGCATGTGTTATCTTCTGATTCTTTAATATATTAAATGTTTTATTTTTAAACTAAAGTGATTTAGATGTCTTCCTTCACAAATAAAAAACACGCCGTGACAATTTGTGACCCCGACGTGATTTGTGAAAGGAGGATGATTAGCATGAGAGGACGAAGGGGAACATTTTCTCCACGACTCACCTCAGGACTTTAACTCCTCAAACACTCACAATGCCGCCTCAAAAAATAAGGTAAGCAGAAACCTGTTGTTTAACATTAGGTTATCTGGTGATTCCAAATTGGCCATAAATGAGAGGTCGAAAAAGTGCTTCAAATGTATAAAATAAAGCACTGTATGAAAGTCCTTTGACTTTCATACAGTGCTTTATAATTGTCAGTACAATTATAAAGCACTATATGAATGGCAGTCAACTTCCGTCTCAGTTTAAAGGTATCTAGAAATACAAAGTTTAAAAAAAAGAGTGTTGAGGTGCAGTAACAAATGCATGAAAGGATGACATATTTGCCATATCATATCTTTAGTATGAAGATAGTGTACAATAGTGCACATAGAGAGAAGTTTACCAATAATTCATAAACATATACTTCATCCACACAATATCCCACCTGACCAGTGCTCATTTTAAAAGTTTTTAAAGGATGCATAAAATGTGTAAAGAAAAACACAATTCATTTTAATATAAGTTAGGTGAACTGGTGACTGGGAAACACAGTGATATAGACAGTTACAGTAAGATGAAATGTTACCTGCAGTGGACAAGCATATCTGGCATCTGGGTGGCTGAGGACTTGTGAACAAAAGAAAGGACAAGCAGGGTGTACGCTGGGACACACATGCCTGGCCACTGGGTGTAATGATATTGAAACACCATCTGTTCACTCTGAGCATGCCTCTTGTGGTTCCCTTTCCCACCCTGCATGGAAGAAAGGGGTCGAGAAAAATATATACACAAGGTTTATTTTTATCCCATTGAGGCAGACGATTCTGCCAGAGATATTTTCCTGTTAAAAGGGAATATTTCTTTACAGTGAAGAAATACTCCCGATTGTTTGTTCATAGAAGACTGATTGTGGAGGTTCTTTAATATTATTCAGTTTTTACCTTACAATATTAAGTGTCTTGTAACTGCTGTTATGAACTGTGCTATATAAATAAAATTGAATAGAGATATGTATCAGTTTTTTTACAGTTACTGATCAATATATTTATGAAACTGGACTGTTGAAAAAATTAAGAGAACATTTAATTCACAAATTAGATCTTGATGAATGAAATGTTAAAACTGAAAATCTTCACTCACTGAAAATTTTACTGTAATTACTTGAGAAACAGCAATCATGAAACTAAAATCATTTACCTTTTAAGGGCTGAATTCAAAATCACACCAAAAATCATTTAAAAATTGAAATCACAGGCTAATCAATCTTGTGTAATAATGTGGCTTAGTTGTGGAATGGCCCGCCCCCCCATGCCTGTACGCACCCCTGGCAGCATCTGGTATGCTCCTGATGAGACCATGGATGGTGCTAGATCTTAATCAGGGAATCAGTGACCACCTGTGGCACTTTGAGTGCACTGATAAATAACATCCCAGAGGTTCTCACATGTGTTCTGGTCTGGGGAGTGGGAGGGCCAGTGTCCTCCAGGATCTCCCTACATGCTTTGACAACATGAGGCTGGTCACTGTTATGCACCACGAGGAATGCAGGGCCCACTGCATCAGTCTTGTTGTTGCCTCCCTATTGCACTTGTAACTTTCATTTGCATCAAAGCAAACACAATGGAGTTTGCTTCCTGACTGGACAAAACTGATATCACTGACTTTGTGTTCTACTGTGATGTTTATACACCACTATGCATTTAATCATTGGTTATTATTAATCTTTGGCTCTCTTCCACAGCACGTCTTTTGTCCTGTCTCCCTCCCCTCAGCCCAAACCGGTTACAGCAGATGACTGCTCATCCCTGACCATGGTTCTGCCGGAGGATTCTTCCTGTTAAAAGTGAGTTTTTCCTTCACACTGTTGTCAAGTGCTTGCTCATAGGGTGTCCTTTTGACCGTTGGGTTTTCTCTGTAAGTATTGTCTGGTCTTTACCTTATAATATAAAAGTGCCTTGAGCTGACTGTTTTTTTGTGATTTGGCGCTGTATAAATTGAATTGAATTGAAACAAGTTTTCCAATAATTTTGAGTAGGGTAATTAAAGTAAACAAGCGCCTAGTAACTGAAGATATATTACACACACACAATATATATATATATATATATACAGTGGCTTGCAAAAGTATTCATACTCCTTGAACTTTTCCATATTTTGTCACATTACAACCACAAACATAAATGTTTTGAATCATGTATAATTTTCTTTCCACTTCACAATTGTATACCACTTTGTGTTGGTCTGTCACATTAAATTCCAGTGACATATATTTATGTTTGTGGTTGTAATGTGACAAAATATGGAAAAGTTCAAGGGATATGAATACTTTTGCAAGCCACTGTAACTGCTACCTTTGTCTAGACGTTAGCTACACTAGCCAAAATGTTTAATGATAAAATCAAAATCTTGCTCTGCGACAGGCTGGCAACCTGTACAGGGTGTACCCTGCCTCTCAACCTATGTCAGCTGGGATAGGCTCCAGCCCCCCCGCGACCCTGAACAGGATAAGCGGAAGAGGATGGATGGATGGATGGATGGATGGAAATCAAAATCAAGCATTATAAAGCTATGAAACTGTTATCCAATAACATCAAAAAAACTTTAGCATTCTAATTCTTTTTGACTTTGTTTATTTAAAAACTAGAATTCCATCCTGTGGAGACCAGACTTACCTTCTGTCTCATCCCCACCTTTTGGATCTTAGTGTTGCCCAGAATGAAGCAGCAGACAGCGTAGCCGGAAAGAATTTTACTACTCTTAAGAGTGACCAACACATGTCCATACTCTTCATTGCTCTCTGTGGGACAGGACTGGTTACATTTTCTCTGTAGAATGAACACGTGTAATAATGTGATTCAGTTTCTGTCAAATAACTGCATATGTTGAGTTTCATCAGTATGCTTTCAACCAGTAAACTTCAATTACTTTATTCAAGCAGATCAATCACCAATATTGTTTTTGTAGTGAGCTTGTTTCTCCTGAGTTAAACACACCCCACAGAGTAAAAATTTCAGTTATTTTACTATAAAACAAACATTTTTACTAAAAAAAAAATATTTTATTGTGAATGGACTAGCTCTTATATAGCACTTTTCTACTCTTTCTGAGCGCTCAAAGCACTTACACAGCATGTTTACATTTACCCCATTCACACCCATTCATACAAGCACTTCCATGATTATCTAAGCTAAGTGCTTTATTACCTAACATTCACACTCCAACGGTTGCGTCGGAGAGCAATTTGGGGTTAAGTATCTTGCCCAAGGATACATTGGCATGCAGCCTGGAGTAGCCAGGATTCGAACTGCTGACCTTTCCGATGAGTAGGTGACCTGCTCTACCTCCTGAGCTACAGCCACCCCATTGTATGAACCTCAACAGCACATGATATGACTTGTGACCTGTTTGCAAGCTGCTTTCCTTATTTTGTCAACAACAGCACTGGAATGCTGAGGTCTGGCCTCTAAATCATCTGAAGGTGCCCCGAGGCATCTGACATCATCCTAGCACTGCATACTTTAAGATTAGACTTACTCCAGCACTCCTCCCAGCACTCTGCTTACCCTTGGTTTGTTCAAGATGTTCAGATCTTTATTCTTGCCCATTTCTCCTGCACCCAATTAACTATGACAATAAACTGTTTGTGGCAAAGCACAGGTAAACTTATATTGCCAAAGGTATTCACTCATCTGCCTTCACATGGTTCCCAATCACTTCCACTTTGTTATAAATAACACTAATAGTTGACTGTGGAATATTTAGTAGCAAGGAAATTTCATGACTACACATTGTTTGCTTGATTGTTGCACAGGTGGCATCCTATCACGGTATCATCCTAGAATTGACTGAGCTCCTCAGAGCTTCTTTCACAAATCTTTGTAGAAGCACGCTGCATGCCTAGATACTTGGTTTTATACACCTGTGGAAATGATTGGAACAACTGAATCCAATGATTTGGATGAGTGAGTGAAAAATTTTGGCAATATGGTGTATAATAAAATGACTGATAGCTATGCCCTGTCCATTGTGTAGGAGAACATTATTTATTGTCACATTCTGAGGCATTTGTGTTAATGAAGACAATCTTTACTGTGCCACATGCATAAATCCGCACATTGCTCTTATCTTTTCTGCAGGCTGTGTGAGGCTGCAGATACTTACTAAAGTCTGACATTAACATAGTCACATTAACAGCTGTATTTTAACAGACATTTCAATATGGTATATATGGCTATGACAGAGAAGATAAAAAAATATAGATGAAGATAGCAGAAGAAGATATGCAGAGACATTGTATTTATGTATCAATCTCTGTGTAGAAATGTGACTAAAACCTGAAACACTTCAGGTCAGTCAGTTCTGCTCAATTTCAATCAAATACCAGTATTATTACTAAATATTATTACTAAAGAGAAATGGGTTCACCATGAGGACTGAGTGAAGAGTTACAAGACAGAGCCAAAGTTCTAGCACTGCGCGCAATGCTTTCAGTGATCTATCTGTCACAACTAAGCACTGAAAAAAATCCTCTTATTCCAAATAAATGAACACATGAACACTCCACCTTGCCATATAGCTGACACATGATTTTTTTCAGTGTTAAATTTTGCATTATACTTTGTGCCGCAAACCTTAGTAAATTCAAATAAAACTGAGGTTATTGTACTTGGTCCTAAAAATCTTGGAAACATGGTGTCTAACCAGTTACTTATTTATGATGGCATCCTTGGCCTCCAGTAACACTGTGGAATCTCGGAGTCATTTTTGATCAGTGAACACTTTAAGTGAGCACATTAAATAAATATGTAGGACTGCCTCCATTTATTTGTGCAAATCACTAAAATGAGAAACATCCTGTCTCAGACTGATGCTGAAAAAGTAGTTGATGCATTTATTACTTCTATTCTGTAATATTGTAATTCATTATCAGGTCACTCTAAAAGCTCCCTGAAAAGCCTTCAGTTAATTCAGAATGCTGCAAGAGTACTAAGTGGGACTGGAAAGACAGACCATATTTCTTCCATAATAGCGTCTCTTCCTTGGTTCCCTGTTAAATTCAGAATAGAATTTAAAATCCTTCCCCTGAATAATTAGGCCCCATCATAACTTAAAGACCTCATAATACCTTATTATCCTAACAGAGCACTTTCAGACTGTAGGCTTATTTGTGGTTCCTATAGTTTTCGAAAGTAGAATGGGCGTCAGAGCGGTCAGCTTTCTGGCCCCTCTACTTTGGATCCAACTACCAGTTTGGATTTGGGAGGCAGACAGTTTACTTTTAAAATTAGTCTTAAAACTTTCTTTTTCTCATAAAGCTTATTGTTCGGGTTGGATCAGGTGAACCTGAACCATCCCTTAGTTATGCTGCAATAGGCATAGGCTGCTGGAGGGTATTTCTTTTTCACTCATCTCTTGTCACTCTCTGTGTGTTTATGCACCGCTACTGGATTTAATCATTAGTAATTATTAAATTCTGTCTCTCTCTCCTACAGTGTGCCTTTTGTCCTGTCCCTCTTTGCTCTCTTCTCTTTCCTCTCACCCCCAACTGGTCACAGCATATGGCTGGCCCTCCCTGAGCCTGGTTCTGCTGGAGATTTCTTCCTGTTAACAGGGAATTTTTCCTTCCACTGTCAACAAGTGCTTGCTCATAGGGGGTTGTCTGATTGTTGAGGTTTGTTTCTAATATCATAGGGTCTTTATCATACAATAATAGAAGCACCTTGAGGTATAATAAGCAGTAATTATTAAATAAGTAGTAATTACTACAAGGTTTGTCATGCACTGTTGCAGATTCCTTTTATTGGCAGTTCGGTGTGATAAGCTGGTCTGCATTTTCTTTCTACAGAAAAGACACAGTTCCAATTGTATTGTTTGGAGTTGAGTTTCATGCCTGGATTTCTTTCTTAATTTATTTATTTATTCTCTGGGATATGAAGACCCAAGGTGCTGCTACTATATTTTTTCATTGTCAAGGAGCATGAAGTGTGGACTTCATGCAGCACGGTCCTGCCCATCAAGATCAGTCCAAGGTTGTTTCACGGTTTCCCACATGGAACCTGTGGACCCAGCTGGCAGAGGGACAGAATGTTGATGCCTGAGCGTGCCTTGGAGCCACACAGCCAAGCAGCACAGACTTGCTACCCTGCAAGAAGAGTTTCTCAGAGCCCAGCCTTGCTTATGAGAATGAGAATTGTGAGAGTACCATGTGTTTTTCTGCCCCAAGACACCCGTCATCCTTTCAAATGGTAACCATGTCTATTATAACCGACAAACATTTCCTCCAGATTTGCAATGTTAGTGATTTAATAAAGATCTTTTTTTTAGCTTGGTGCCAAACCAATGAAAGTATACAACAAAAGTCACACTGGTATGCCAAGCGTGCACCCTTGCAACCTAATTCATGCTTTTGAACAGTAGTGTACCTCTTCCTCTATAGCTGTTTTAATGTAGCACCTCTTTTATTTAGCCTATATTATGAACTGTAGATGATGATGAAACTCTCTTAATTTGAGAGGAAAATGGGTTGCGACAAACCGCCTAATATTTACTACTTAACTAAAACTGTATTGAATTGAACTGAATTACATTTGTATGATTCATTTAAATATTCTCGTCCCAATGTTTTTTGCTATGACAGAGAAACTCCTAAAATTACATATGTAGTAAGACCAGCCACCAAAATACCTGTTGTTTCCACACCTTTCAGTTGCAAAACAGACTCTGTACCTCTTAATTATGTATTAATTATATGTTCTGGTGGACAGTTATTTTTCCAATTGACCTTATTAAATATGTATTTGTAAGAGATACTTGTTCAGAGCACCACAGGGGAGTCACAATACAAGAGGTATGCAGGCAATCAAGATATACATATATATATTTAAATGAGCTGATGAATATTGCAATGTTTGTTTGTTAAATTACAGAAATCAGACCAAAACTGTATGACTGCACTTTCATGCAGTTTTTTTTTTCTTCTCTCAGATCTGTGATATTGAAATATCTGTCAAAATGCTACAATAATGGAATTCAGAAAGATCTGAATTGTCTTACATTGATGTCTCAATCTTATGGTATATAATACTGACTTTAATAAATGTCTTGCATAACATGGCATTGTTACGACCCGGCTCAAAAGCCATAGCATAAGGTGGAGACTGACACCAGAGTCTTAAGAAAAAATAGGTTTTATTATATATCCCTCGATAAGCACTGCTAAAACCATTGCAACCAAGAGAGCAGAAGGGCAAAAAGTGCTTAGCCCTGCAAAGCTGACATCAGACATGTCTTTATCCACACCTCATCAGGTGCAGATAATCAGCAATTAGCAGAGGCAGCACCTGAAACTCTCTCACCGCCACTACAAAGAGAGCAGGGATTGCAGAGGGGCATAACAGCATGCAGATAAAAAAATAACAAAAAAACTGTGATGTTCGTATTTATGCACGTGACACAGTTACTGTGTAACTTCACTACATGGATGAGTCTGAATCTGACAGTAATGTTTTGTGTTCTGGATGCCGTACAGGTCAGCTTTAATGCACATTTCAGGTTTACACTGTGGAATAATTTGTCATATAGCAGCCCTCCTCTGAATGAATTCTGCACTCCACCTGAGCTATCTTTAACTCTGACATGTTTTCTGGTGAATTCAGAATTCACCAGAAAACATGTGAGGGTGAGTGGGTATCAAAGCTAGAGAGCAGGTAACCAGCCCGTGGGAAATAATGAAAAAGAAAGAGAGGACAATGAGGCAGGAGAGAGTTATAAACAATATGTAAGAACTGATGAAGATGATCAGACCAGTGACTTTATATGCTCTTAAATTCAATCACTTTTCAGATCATTTTTGCTCAGTTATAGTTAAATAATGTATATGTAATGTATAAACTTGTGGTGAAATAGTCTCAACAACTCAAACAGGAGTGTGCATGTGCACTCGCATGACTGATGCACTATGGTACTTAAACAAACAGCACTATTCCTCTGCTTGTGGGTATATGACCAAAGCTAATTGTAACTTTAGCCACAATCATGCAACACAGTTTGTTGTGGTGATATTGCCAGTAAAGTAAAAGTAGACTATAAGGAGGTGAGTAGTTAGGTGTGCATGAATACTAGATTTATTCAGGCAACAAAAGAAGTGCGGAGATTTTAAAGTTAGCATACTCATTTTAGCTTGACTTTTGGTTATCCACTTTCAATTCAGAAATCCTATGAAATTATTACTGAGTTGGGGGGGNATAAATGCAATAGTACCTTTTTTCACAGCTCGTATATGTAAAAGAAAAGCTATTGAAGGCACAGTTTCATTATTATTTCATCTCCACCAGTGCTCGTACGTACCCAGCCTTTCTCCGCTAAGTTGGTTATCATGACGATGAAACCAGTATTTTGCTCATTCACCATTCCCCAAAAGTCCTCAAAGGTGGACTTGAGATGTCCCTGGGCTGGAATGTAGGCTGTAGGTTTATTATAGCCCTAATGTATGAATGGCAGAAGGACAGATTATTACTTTGGAAATATTTGACTTAAAAAAAAAATCTACCACTATCAGATTTCTTTCAACAAGAGGGGAAAAAAATAATTTCAATGACATGTTTCTGCCCCCTCCCCCTTTTTTTGTATGAGTTCTGTAGTGATTTATTAACAATATGATTTTCATAAAAAATTAATACACAAAAACACAAATCAATATTTGAAACCTCCCAGTAGAAGTCCTCACATCCAGATAACTGGCTGGGAAGAACAAACACAATGTATTCATTGTGTTTGTTCTTCCCAGCCCGTGGACTCAACTTCACCCTGCTGTGGTCATCTGATGAGAAAGCACAGAGCAGTCAAATTAGAGTGTACCTGTGTGGCTGAAACCATGGCAGAAGCTAACCTTAACCCTAACCCTCATACAGTGCTATTGACTTACCAATGTTACCTTGGGGCCACCCCAGCTTCTTTAAAGGCAAAATTCCACTTGTACTAATGTGAATTCCTATTTATGTATAAATCTTAGCTATTTTATCTGTAATTATCTATTTTCATTAATTGACCATGGTAAGATGTGAAAGCAGTAACATGTCTCAGAAAACAAGCTACTCAGTCCAGATAGCAGTACTTATCAAACATTTGTGACTTCAAGGCTGGACTATTATAAGTGAGTGTGCCAGTGCAATAGCAATACTATATTTCATATAAATTCATATTTATTATTATTATTATTATTGTTATTATTATTATTATTATTTATTTTGTACATTTTTGTGCATCAAACTTGATAGATCTTTTGATAGTCACATACTGGCCACCTGTTAAAGAGACTGAAGCTGAAGTTGGAGTTCTTTTTCTGAGACAGATGGTGTTTCTCTTTTATTGCAAAGAAAAGGTTTGTTGCTGCCACCCCTCCTGGACTATGATGATATAATTTACATGCATACTCCTGCTCATTCTCTCCATCTATTGGACTCTGTTTATCATGGGACATTAAGATTTATAACTGGCTAAAAACCTTTAACACACTATTGTACTTTATATTCACTGGTTGATTGGTCCTGCATAATTTTTTCACATTGATTTGTAAGTTGTCAGCTGGGATAGGCTCCAGACNCCCCCCCCCCCAACTCTGAACAGGATAAGCGGAAGTGAATGGATGGATTTGTACTTTTTTTTTTCTCCTTTTTCATAAAGCTTGGAGTTAGGACTGGATCGCATGACCCTGGACCATCCCTTAATTATGCTGCAATAGGCCTAGGCTGCTGGGGGGTTCCCATGATGCACTGAGGGTTTCTTCTTCTGCCAGATTTCCTTCTCACTGTCACCAAGTGCTTTCTCATAGGGGGTCATCTGAAAAACCAGGTGACAGTTGTTGTGATTTATATTAATTATCTTCATTCTGTTTACTTGAATTGAACTGAATTGAACTCTGGACATTAAAATTCCATCCCATAGAGACTGAAAATAAACCTTGAAACAGGTTGAAAAAAAAATAACAGCATAAAACTTAAACTGCAATTGAACAGAAACAGTAAAAAACTATTAAAGAGTTGAATACAGCTAATTCTGTCTTGGTATCCTTTTAAAGTTTGAATAGTGTCTTTAGCTTAATGTAGTTAGCCTTCGAAGTAGAATACGTTTGATTTTTTTTTTTCATGGACTTCCGGTGGCAAGAAAACATAGATGGCTAAAGTTCTGCTCCCAACTGAACTACCTTTAGCAATAATTTAACCCAGGAGTTTTGTTCTTAAAAGGCTTTTCTGGTACATGCAGGGGGGGGGGATTATAACCAGCTTGCTGAAATAAGAACGGACATTAACCACAAAATGGAAGGAACGGTAGAGAAAATAGAAGCCAAAAGTCAGAGGTTTACTGGGGTTAGGTTAATTGGCTACTGTAAATTGCCCATAGGTGTGAATGAGAGTGTGAAAGGTTGTTTGTCTCTCTGTGTTAGCCCTGTGACAGGCTGGCGACCTGTTCAGGGTGTACCCTGCCTC
>JASGAU010365973.1:0-40841 GCA_030220045.1 Australoheros facetus
CACACACACACACACACACACACACACACACACACACACACACACAGTTACTGAGTGCAGGCCTGTGATAACAAAAAGTCTGTTTTTGAATGTATGCACAGAGATAACTGACCTCAGGTCAGCAGAACCGCAGTGACTGAAAGCACCCCCACAGCATGTTTTATGACTTATTACTAACTGGCTCAAATGAAGTTATTAACTGTTATTTTGATGTTTTGTTGTTTGCAGTGACTCCTGATGATGTGACCTGGGAGGAGATTCCTCAGAGCGGCGACGTCCCTTCAGCCAGAGAAGGACACACTCTGTGGTAAAGTTACAGCACCGACTAATTTTAATCACAGGTAGTTTAAAACATTTTGAAATCAATAAATATTAGAAAAGGCATAGACATGTTCATAATGTTACATTTGCACATTTAGCATATTTGTCTCTGCATCCTTAATTTTGGTCTTATTTGTAGTTACTGTAGTTTGGACGCACTCATTCATATTAATGAATACTGGTACTATATATAATGTTTTTAAAGTTAAATGGCAGCATGCTAATGAACAAAATATATGATGCACTGTGTTAAGTTTGTAAATTAAATATTCAAGATTACAAATACTAATCAAAATAATGACATTCGGGTTTTTGCTCTTCTCGATCAGGCGTATTATAGTCTGTTGCATTTTTTTTTTACTGAATGCTGAGTTCTGGTTCCTTCTCAGTGTTGTGAAAGGGAGGCTGTATCTGTTTGGAGGAGCATCCAGCCCAGACGCCACCGAGTGTCTCCCAGGAGTCTGCAGCTTTGATATCGGTGAGGACCTGCAGCAGGTGGAGGAAACAACAAGCTCCTTTAGCCTGATTCCTGTTCACTTTGGTCAACTCTGCATTTTCTGTTTCCTGTTTTTATGAAACGTGACCCAAGTTTCAAATAATGAGGTTCATGTATGTACAAGTAATGACTGAGCCAAAGACACTTTTTTCTACTCTTGGCTATCTATGATGTAACAGAGCGTGGATATGCCTAATATGGGCATCTCAGGCACAGAAGCCCCACCCACCTGCTGCTCAAACCTCTTTGGGTAAGGAGAACCTATCAGAAGAAAGTTGGCTTCAAGGGAGATAAACTAAAATTATACAGTATCAAACAGATAAGGATTAATTTGAGTTATGGATCATGCAAAGCTCCTCTAGCAGAGTCCAAGAATCGAAACAAGTAGGCTGGGTCGCCCACAGTGAAGCCCACACTCAGTAACGTCTCCATGTCCTGACAGTGACTCTGACCTGGGAGTGCTTAGTGGTCGGGGGCGTGGCCCTCAGAGCCCTCGGACACTGCTCTGCCGCTGTGGGCGACAACATCTACGTGTACGGAGGCACGGTGGCGGGGAATCCAACCGACGACCTCATAGTGTTCAACACAGGTGACAAATCATTTTTCAACTTTAAGAAGTTTGTAGGAGGGGCAGCATGACGATAACAGGTGCTGATCTGTAATTAACTGGACACCAATAACTAAAATTATACTGCAGGATATTTTTAACTAACTCTGCAGCTCGTTTTCTTTATTCTTTATCAAAAATACGTCCTTTAAACACATTTTGGGGTCAACTTAAAACAAAGGCTGATGTGAAATGTAAAAGTGAGGTCAGAGGTCAAATATGACTTGATTTTTGGATGAAAACTATAGCGTGATATTTAGAATCCCCATATACCTGTATCATTTTAAGCAGACATTTTATGAAAATGTGACCTCATTTGACCTTGAGGTCAGAGGTCAGAGGTCCAAAATAACTTATTTACCATTTACCATACATCATTCCCTGCATGCCTCTAAGTTGTCGATACAAACAATGGCGTTAAGAAACATAGATGCAAACAGCTCTATAAAGCATTATGTCACCTTCAGATCAATCTGTATACCTTGAAGAAGAGGTCAAAGGTCAAATGTGATACGTTTTAATTCTTTATACAGTACTTTCTACCTGTTGGCAAACCACACGACACTTGTAAGGATCATAGTTTCTAAGTTATCAGGATTTTTGTCAATTTTTGACCAATAAATGATGAAGCTGACCTTGAAGGCTTCGGTGGATGGGAGCCAAATTTTAATGGATTATTAACACGACCTCTGACCCCTACAAAGTTTAATCAGAATTCATTTAAAACTTTTTGAGCTGTCGTGTTTACGCACAGAATGACACACAAACAAAAACTCTGGCTCTTTGGTGCAGGTAAAAATACACATGTACGTTTACGAAACTCTCATCTTTATTTATTTTTATTAAACATGAGTCATCAGTTTCAGATTTTAATGTCCTCTCTGCTGTTTCAGTGTCTCTCACCTGGACGCCGGTCAGAACGAGTGGATCCCCGCCTCCTGCCCTGTGAGAGTCGATCTTCTTTGACACGCTGTCAGCAAACACTGAATAGTTCAGCCTTCACACACTCACAGCTTAAAGCAGGAGTTTGGTGTCAGTATCAGCGTGAGGACCCAAACACAGGACACAGAAGCAGAACCAAAAAGGGAGCCGTTTATTTGGCTGATTAAAGTCCAGAACAGATATCAGAGAGTTCAAGATACAAAGTAGCAAAATCTAAGCAGCACAGAGGAACATGTGGGTGAGCAGACAGGCAGGGAAACTGTGCAGGGCTCAGCTGGACGAGCCACACTCACAGAAACACGCCGGAGGAAACAGCTGGGTGACAAGAAACAGGTGAAACTTATCAAGGGTAACAGGACAGGGGAAGTACCGTGCTGTGAAAGAGTATTTCCAGATTTTTTTTGCATAGTTGTCACTTTTTCATGTTTCAGATCATCAAACACATTTTAATGTTAGACAAAGATAACCAACGTAAATACAAGTAGGTTTGGAAAGCTTTTTCCATTACACGGGAACTCATTCCTTTTCACAGCTCTGCACAACTAAGAGCAAAGCTCAAGAGATATGAACTCACCAAAATAAAACAGGAAGTAACCAACTGGAGACTGAGATAAGCCAACATCACACTCAGACCCTGACACACGGAAACACAAGAAATCAAGGATCCACACTCAAGAACCCGAACTGAGATACTGAAAATCAAATGCAACAATAAACCTATGAATCAAATACACTGCTGAATAATAATTTAAAGTCCAAAAACCTTAAAACTCAGGGGCTAAGTCTTTGTTGTTTTACTGCATGAAACCCAGTATAACTAATTTTCCCCAGATTGTAACAGATGTGTTGTTGTTTGTGTGTAGATGGGGTCAGAGCTGCACTCTGGTTGGAGATCAGGTGTTCATGTTTGGAGGTTTTGGAGCAGGAGGAGACTTCTGTAAAGATCTGTTTGTTCTCAGCACAGGTAAGAGCCAGGCTCACCTACAGGCCTCGTATTCATCAGACTTGGTGGAGATGATCAAAGAAATCTGGCCATTTTAAAACAACCGCATCAATATTTAAATGGCCAGATTTTATTTATATAACTTCATTTCCTGCACACTGCTCCTGCAAACTTAGTTCATCTAGTTACAAAAAAGTGAGAGAAACAAAATCTAAGTAAACGTTGCTGTTATAAAATTATACCGCAAAGTTGCAAGCAACAGTAAATCCATGAAACCTGAACTTTAACAGAAAGAAAACATTTCATTCATGAAGCATTCATGTTTTAATCAACAGGAAGTATACCTGCTGATCCTAACGCAGGACTCTCTGATTTCCAGAGAATGATAATTAACCTCTGACCTCTGACCTTTGTGTTCCCTCTGGTTTTAAGAGAACCTGCAGTGGCAGAAACTGGGGGTGAAAGGAGAATCACCTGCAGCCTGCAGCGGACAAACACTGACTGCACACCATGATAAGGTACACACACACACACACACACACACACACACACACACACACACACACACACACAGAAGTGATCTGTATGAACGTACCATTAGCAGAGGAGACAGAAATAAGAAAAAATATTTATTTACATATATTATTATTTCATTATATTTCATAATTAATATTTTATTATATATTGTATTTTGTTTATATGTATGCTGTGCTTTATAGAAGTAGCTGTAGTAAAATTAAGATTAATATTTTTATCCACCCAACTATTTATTTTCTGCAGTTTATCAGAGCAACAGTCCAAACTGAGCCTTTCTCTTCCTGCACCTTAATATTAAAAATAACAATAATATTTTCTTAGTATTGGTGTATTGAAGGCAAAGGAAAAGGCTGATAGTGAGGTGTGAGTGAGTCTCCATCAGATCACCTGCCCTCCTTATTTTTCCTGTCATAATTACTCTAACCACTAGAGGGCGGTGCCACAAAATGTATTTACTGTGTCTCTCTTCTCAGAGCCGCCACTTTATAAAAACACTGAAAAACAGATGTAGAGATATAAAGCTCCTTAAAGCTGTATGAAAATAAAATAGTATTAAATTTAAAAAAAAATCACAAGCAAAAAACAAACATTAAGAGAGAAACAAACAAATATCTAAAGGGTATAAATGCAGTGTATTCTGTTTGTACATTTAGTGGTAATAAAAATAACCACCTTGACTCGTGAATACAGTGTTTGTTGTTATTTCATGTAGGACATCTACCTGTTTGGGGGCAGAAGCACCAATGAGGACGGCACAGCGACGTCATCCAGTGAAATCTATAAACTCAGCATCGGTGAGTGAGATGCTGCAGACTCACTGAAACCTAAAAACTGGACCTCAGTGTGAATAAAGAGGAGGAGGAGTTATAGCCTGTGTTTCTGCAGCGAAGATGAAGTGGAAGGTCCCGCTGTACGTGGGGATTCC
This sequence comes from Australoheros facetus, assembly GCA_030220045.1. Classification (NCBI taxonomy): domain Eukaryota; kingdom Metazoa; phylum Chordata; class Actinopteri; order Cichliformes; family Cichlidae; genus Australoheros; species Australoheros facetus. The sequence continues at coordinate 4,772 of JASGAU010365973.1, forward strand.
TCCGGCCCGTCGACACGGACACGCCGCCTTCATCCTTCACAGCCACGTCAGCAAGAATAATAATTATTATTATTATAGAGTTTATTATTATTCTGATGTGATACTAAATAAAACTTTCTTTTTGTGTCTGCTTGGCTGGCAGCTGTATGTGTTTGGAGGCAGGAACGAAGAGCAGAAGTTCAATGACCTGAAGGTGATGAAGCTCATTAACCCATCCGAGAGGCAGCCAGGTACATTTTCCTGAAGATTCCTAAAGAGCAGAGGAGCCACAGTGTCATGTTTGTCCAGAGGGTGGTGCTAGAGTAGAGGTCAAAAGGTCATCAAAATTAGACAAAAAGTTTTTACATTTCATAGGAAATGTAAAAAACTTTGTAAAGGTACTTTTTTTTTCTGTAGTTACTGCAATTTTACTGCAAATTTGAACTAAAATGTCTAAAATGGGAATGAGTGCTGCTGGTATCATAACTTTAGATTTTTCTTTTCAGTCCTCAAGAGGCTTTACCTTTCAGTGAACTCCCATCCTTACCCATCTCAACACAGGCTGCTCCAGTGTCACCAGAGACTTGCCTTACAGCGTTGTCCTGGCTGTATGTTTTAGGTCTCACTCTCAGCTCCACCTGTTGCTAAATGTGACCTGGGTACTCACCTGTAGACGTGCAGGGTTTCATTTTTCCCTGACACGATGCTCGGAAGGTTTAATGTTCTTCTCAAAAGGCCTGAAAATTTGGGGTCCTCTAAAAGTCATTTGGAAAACTCCAAGTGGGCCGATGTATCCCCTTAACTGTGTAGTGGCTCTCATCCAACCATCCTACAATAAAGGACTGATTGAAGGAGAGCTGCTGAAACCGTTCTTCTTCTGGTAGCTTCATCTGTCTCTGTACAGGACCTCTGAGTCCTTATTAGTGTGACCTTTGGGTTCTTGGCTAAGAACCTTCTTTTTTTTTACTGGGTTTGGACAGAAAACCATCTCCAGGAAAGAGTCCCAGTGTTTCCAAACTTCCTCTGTTTCACAAATAACGATGCCATGGTGCTCCTGAGATCACTCAGAGCTACAGACGTGTTTTTTCTAAACTTTATTTTATCCATTTAATTTACCACACATGGACTTACAGTACTTTTGTACTGTACTCAAACTTTTGAAGCACTTTATACAACACACCTTCATTCATACCAGCGTTTTTTTTTCTATATATCTGCATATAAGTGCTTTCTATCTAACATTCATACACAGCAAAGATCGTGCATAACCGCCTGTCCATCTGAGTTTCATAGCTCTCATTATAAAGCTGTTTACAGCACCGCACTTACATGAAGTCACAGATGAACTTTATTTGACAGAAGAGTGAAAAACAGAAAACTTTGTCTCCGCAGTGATGAAGGAGATCCTGTCAGAGTTTGGTCTCCAGGGCATCAGCCACAGGTCAGCAGCTGCTGTCTGTGCACACAGCTGTGTTTCTGTTTTCAGATTTGTGTGTGTGTGTGTGTGTGCGTATGTTTGGGGGGGGGGGGTTCAGCTTCTTGTCATGCTCTGTTTGAGTCTCGTCTCTCAGTTTTAACACATGGGTTTCATTCTGGTTTTGTCCGTTAAAGCTTCACTCCCACAAAAATTCCCAACGTCCGCTACGAGCTGAGCGAGCCGGCTCCGTCCATCCGGCCTAAGAACATGACAGTAACTCCACAGGTGTGAACGTAACGCACAACCATCCACATTCATTTCAAATGGTAGTCAAAAAGTCATGCAGATCACAGAGTTGGAGGGCTGCGGTGAAACTCTGGTTAATCTACACACACACATAACGTTGCATTTCCTGCTGCAGGCGCCGGTGCACAGAGACTTCAGTGCAGTTCGAGATCAGGCCATGACAATGATCCAAACAGCCTTCACGCTGCTGGACCAGGAGTTCCAGAAACTGGATCGGTACATGTTCATGTTCATTCACACATTAAACTACAAATCGCACCACAGGATGGATGGAACGAGCCAGTGAAGACCATCGGGCTAAAACATGACCTGTTTCACTCGGATCACCTGTGCTCATGTTTTTCAGAGAGACGTCAGAGCTGACTAAAGCTGCAGCTGCTCTGCAGAGAGAGAAAGAAGCTCATGAAGCTCAGAGACAACAACAACAACAGGTTCAACAAGGCCTTAAGCTCCTAACATCCACCTGGCCAACAGTGAACCCCCCCCGGGGGGCAGGGTTAGGGCTGGGTTGCATGCTTAAACCTTAGATAGTCCCTACAGTTATTCTGTGGATAAAGGGGTACATGTAAATCAATAATTGTCATGGTCCTGGGCCGTCTGCCCAGCGTTTTGAGTTCAGTTTTATTTCCCTCAGTTTTGTTATTTCCCAGTTTGTTTTGACACTTTTGTTCCCTTTGTCCCTGTCTCCCCTGCTTCTATGATCTTACCTGTTTTGTCATTTTGTCTTGACTCTGACCTCCTGTGTTTTCATGTTGAGTTTTATTCCTATTGTTGACTAGTCTGCGTCTCTGTCCCGCGTCTGTGTGCCAGTCCCCCGTATGTAGTCTGCGTGTTCTTGGTTAGTCACTTCCTGTTTTATTTTGCCAGTCTTGTGTTCCCTGTGCTTTGTGTTTAGTTTTGCTTCCCCTATGTTAGTCTCATTTGCGTCACCTGCTGTGTCCTCTTGCCCTGACTACCTATTGTGTATTTAAGCCCTCAGTTTTCATCTGCCCTTTGTCGCGTTGTCTTCTGTGTTCCCCCGCTGTGTGTCTCCCTGCTCCTCCCTGGTTTTTGGTTTAGCGTCTTCCCAGTGTAGGTTCGTTTTTGTCTTCTGTTCCATCTTTATAATAAACCACCTTAAGTTCACCCTCTCCTGAGTCCTGCATTTTGGGGTCTACCCGCTCCAGCCACACAGCACCATGACAATAATCAACAATAATCTTTACAATAATTATTATTTATAGAGAATATTTCAAAACATGGGTTACACAAGATAAAATCTAAAATCAAATAAGAAAATACCTCCAACACAATCTAAAACTTTAAGCAGGAAGCATTTAAACAGAGAAATATAGGAAACAATAGAAGACCAATGGAATCCAGTAAAATGAGGAAAGTGTTTAACAGAGGTCACTGACTCTGCTGACCCGCCGTCCTCAGATTCTGCAGAGCCTGAAGCTCTCACCTCTCATTCCCTGTGACTGGAGTGACGTCATGAAGCTGAACTGAACCGTGGACCCAAGGAGAGGTCGCTGTGTGTGCAGTTTGGCATCAGGCTCGAATGCGGTGAATAGTTCAGAGAGGAGGGAACGAGGCCGTGAAAGGCCTTAAACAGGGACTGATTGGACACGGGACCAGAAGTGATTCCTGATATAGCTCTCTGAAGCCCCCCTGAGTGGGGCACACATGGCTGCTGCAGTGAAGTGTCTCCATGTGGTCCCAAAACATTGGTACAGTCTGATCACAGATCAGATTTATGCTGCTCAGACCCAAAACATAAAACACCTTTTAAAATTAAACAGTAAGTTCTGAAAAACAATTTGAATACAAACCAGGAGCCGGATCACGGAGATTAAAACAGGCACGATGTCACCTCTCAGTTCAGTCCATTTAATCCTAATCTGATCTATCAGCTGCTCTTACTCATTAAGATGATCTACCATATAACCATTTAATTATCAGCTCTTTAATCTAATTCAGTGCATGAGAGGAAGTCAGTAAGTGTAACGCAATCCAATGTAATCTAGTTATTTAAGCCTAATGCTGTGTTAACCAGTGATATTTAAAACTATATACACACACTAATCTTTTAGTAAAATATTTTTAATCTATTTAATCTAATTTATTATCAAATTTTATTATAATCAAAACATTTCAGCTGCTCTGTGTGTGTGTGTGTGTGTGTGTGTGTGTGTGTGTGTGTCAGTTGCTGCAGGAGATGCTGGACAGACATCGCTCTCAGAATGAGGCTTGGCTTCGAGCAAGAGCTGAAGAGAACGACCGAGAGAGGAGAGAGCTCTGCAGGCTCAGAGTCAGCAAACACACACACACACACACACACACACACACACACACACACACACACACACAAAAACATGTTTTTGCATTTCACATGTAAACAGGAAACAAGCACTCGTTCATCAAACAAATAAAACATGTTTTCTAACTTCCTGGTTCACGTCCAGGCTTTGCTGCATGTTCCTCCTGCTGGAACGCTGATGCTATTTACAGTTTAAGGTGTCTTTTTAACAGACAAAAATCCACAGTAAACTGTTGCAGGTGCTCTTCTGTCCATCGGTTAGTCATTATTTGAAATGTGTGGGAGTGTTAAATTTGATGAGTGTGATGTGTCTCTCCTCAGGAGGAAGTGTTACAGGAACAGGAGAGGCTGAAAGAGGAGCAGAGCAGCATCCAGAAACGCAGCGAGCAGCTCCTCTCCATCATGCAGCAGTTCAAAGGAATGTGATAGATAGATGGATGGATGGATGGATAGATAGATAGATATATAGATGGATGGATAGATAGATAGATGTTTTTTGTGGTGGAAATGAGCTTCTATAATAATCTGCAGTGTGTGTGTGTGTGATGGGTCGAAGTGTGAGAACTGCATTTACTGGCCTGTTGAGTTTTTCCCATAAACTGTATATAAAAGATGGACACAACTACCATGTTTGTGGACCTTGTATTTTGAAGCCTTGCCTTTAGCTTTATAGTCATTTTTGTGTTATTTTTTTTAAGCCAAAAGTAACCATACTTAAACAAGAGGGTGGAGTGCTGAGTTATGAGCAAAAGATTGATTAGCAAGCTACACCCATAACCATATAGCTGCATGGCAGAGACACAGACTGTTAGGTAGTGCTAATTCCACTCACTCAGGAGCACAAACTTCTCAGATGATCTGTCCCACACAGGAAGCCATATTTCTCATCAAATAATTTGACTAAAAAAGCTCCAAAAGACACAAACACCACAAAACAGTTGAGTTGTCCAGTTCAGGGACTTTATTTAGTGGACAGGAAAACTTGGAGGCCAGTTTCTTGTTCGTTTTTCCATAGCAGGCTGTCAACATGTTTATTTCTGCTGTAAAGTTGGATAATTTAACATGGGAGACTATAATAACTGACTCACTTTTGGAGCTAGCCTCTAGTGGACATTAGAGGAACTGCAGATTCCACTTGTTTCTTTCCTTGTTTTTGTGTTTAGATGTTAGATTCAACTCATTGTCATTGTGCGCACAAGGCACACAACGAAATGATCGTTCCAGATCACTCATCCAGAGACGAGCATCTGCGGTCATGCAGCCAGAGACCGGCGCTACCATTAGGCAATGTGGTTTAAGTGTATTGCTCAAGGATGCAGTGCAGGGACAGGGGCTCAAACCGGCAACCCTCCGGCTGCAAGCCGTGCGCCTACCCACTGCGCCACTGCCACTAGCCTTGCTTGCAAAACCAGACACCAGCTGAGTGTTCATTAGAGGACATTGACCAGTTTGATGTTTTTTTGTCTGTAAACAAACCACTGAACCATGAAGAGCTCCAGATCAGCTGCAGCTGCATGATTCACAGCAGAATTAGTGGAAGCAGCTTCATAACAGGACTTCAGAAAGCAGCGGCTGATGTCCTGGTGGCTTCGTTCATCTCTTACACAGAGTGTTATACAGTGGCTTCTGCAGGGAAAATAACCATTAATGACCCAACGTGTGCAGGTTCTTAGTAAAACTTTCGTCAGGTTTGAGGTGAGAGCTTGAAGTGACCATCAGTGGCAATGTAGAATTCCTCTGATTGAGATATAGCATTATGACCACCCTCCTAATATTGTGTTGGCCCCCCTTTTGCTGCCAAACAGCCCTGACTCATCGAGCCATGGACTCCACTAGACCCCTGAAACTGTGGTGTCTGCTCCAAGATGTTACCAACAGATCCTTTAAGTCCCTTAAGTTGTGAGGTGGAGCCTCCATGGATCGGACTTGTTTGTCCAGCACATTTCCACAGCTGCTTGCATTTGTTGTGCACCTCAAATCATTCCTGAACCATTTTTGCTTTGTGGTGGGGAGCATTATCCTGCTGAAAGAGGCCACAGCCATCAGGGATGAAAGGGTGTACACGGTCTGCAACAATGCTATAGTCAAAGTAACACCCACATGGATGGCAGGACTCAAGGTTTCCCAGCAAAGCATAGCCCAACGCATCACACTGCCTCTGCCGGCTTGCCTTCTTCCCATAGCAGATGTTCCCCAGGTAAACAACGCACACACACCTGGTCATCCACATGATGTAAAAGAAAATGTGATACATCAGACCAGGCCACCTTCTTCCATTGCTCTGTGGTAGAGTTCTGGTGGGGGGGTCAGCGTGGGCACCCTGACTGGTCTGCGGCTGTGCAGCCCCATTCACAACAAACAGTGATGCCCTGTGTATTCTGACACCTTAAATCCTTCCTTGAACCGCTTTTGATAGAAACTGACCCCTGCACACCAGAACACCCCACAACAGCTGCAGTTTTGGAGATGCTCTGACCCAGTTGCCCATTTTTCCTGATTCTAACATATCAACTTTGAGGACAAAATGTTCACTTGCTCCCTAATATATCCCACCCACTAACAGGTGCCCTGATGAAGAGATATTCTGTGTTAACCACTTCACCTGTCAGTGGTCATAATGTTATGATTGATAAGGAGTATAGACTCCTGAATACATCCGAGGGTTACCTACACAACAAAAGTCTTGAATGTCCATCAGTGACCACATGTCAGCTATAAAACGATGTGGCTCAAGTGAATCGTTTTACATGTGGACAGAGATTTGTGTCGAGACCAGACACCATACACTTGTATCAGTGAGAGGTTCCTCTTGTGATGGAGAGCACCGTCCCTGTAGGAGCTTATAAAGCTGACCCAGAAACAGTGTTCTAAGAGATCTGATATAGTTCCTGCAATACAAAAAAAAAAGGTTAATTCTTCCAAGATTTATAGAAATTATGAAAAAGTTTCTTGCAGTCCAGAAGTGACTCTCGGCTAAATTAACGAGCCTGTGTTGCCCCTTATTCCTGGGTGTTTAATGAACTAAAATACCCATTACGCTTCACTAATATGAACATAATAATAGTCACTGATAGTTTTCCTTTGGCACGGGCTAAAACCTCTTTGATGGGGGTGCAAATAATTCCTCAATTCTGGGAAAAACCTTGAATAAAATTACCAGCTAACACTCACCTCAATACTCCAAAGTGAAAAACCTACAATACAAAGAGAAACCCAACGATCAGACGATCCTGTGAGGAGCATTTCTGAGACGACGGGGAGGAAAAACTCCCATTTAAAAAAACAAACTCTTTCAGGGAGGGGCAGCCATCTATCTGCCTCGACTGGTTGGGGCGTGAGGGGAAAGAGAAGAAAGTGCTGAGCAGCATAAAGAATCCGCAGACCTTAGATCAAACCTTCATGGTGGAACCGCTACAAAGAAACCACTACAATCCTTTAAAACCACCTGACCTAAACCCAGCTGAGATGGTTTGGCACGCAGACGTGGGAACTCCTTCCAGCCTGCTGGAGGAGCTCCAGGAGTGCAAAGCTGCAATCGAAGCAAAGCAAAGGGGGGGCAGACTGTGAAGAATCTGAAGAATCTTAAATATGAAAGCAGGTTTGTTTTCCTTCCAGTTTTTGTGGTTTACTACATACCTTTGTCTTAATACATAGCTTGGAAAACTTCAGCTTTGTTCCTCACTCTGGAATAGAGTGAAAATAAAGGAATGAATGAGGAGGAGGGTTTGAACTCGTGACTAGCTCTACAGCAGGATCTGGAAACCATCAGATCTTTGAATTGTGAGATAGCAAACCATAATTATGAGATACGGAGGCGTAATTATAAGGTGGGATCTCCACTTTCTTTGTCTGGTAACTGAACAGCTCTTCATGGAAGCAACAGGACGTAAAAGCCGGTCTCTTCTCACCGGATCATGTCATAATCAAGGCCAGCGGGCCCGACGTGGTTTAATCTGGTGGTGCAGCAGAGAACATCCAGAGAAATCATACACAAGTGGATACAAAGATCTGCCGCATATTAGAAGTACATGTGGTACTTCATCATACTGTCATGGTCCTGGGCCGGAGGTCCAGTGTTTTGAGGTTCTTTTGTGTAGCTTTCTTTTGTTGTATTTTTCAGGTTGTGTTTCTTATAGTTTAGTTTCTCAGTTTGTTGTTTGTGCTGTTTGGTTTCCCTTGTTGTTTCTTTGTGTAACGTTCCCGTTGTCAAGTTTTCTGTTAGGTTATGTTTAGTCACTTCCTGTTTTATTTTGGCAGTCCAGTGTTCCCTGTGTTTTGTGTTGTGTTTTACTTCTTGTGTTATTAGTCTCATTCATTTCACCTGTTGTGCTCAGTTGTTTCCACTCCCCCTCGTTTCCTGTGTATTTAAGTTTCAGTGTTGTTTAGTTCTGTGTTCAGGTCCTCGTCAGTTTTTTTTTGCCTACTGTGTGTTTTGTTTTCTAGTTTCAAGTTTGCTGTTTTGTGTTCATTTAAGAACGATTTCAATAAATCTTCACTCAAACCCTGTCCTGCACTGGGCTCCTCCCTGCCTTGCCTGCACCAGTTGTGACACATACAGGCTGTTGATAGTTGGTGACTGTGATGAGAAAATAGGCAGAATTCTTAGTGACAGAATACATCATACATGTGTGACCGTGAGGAAGGTTAGATGTCTGAAATGACTCTTCACACCATACTGTGTATCATTTTCTGTGGCTTAGGGGTGTAGCAGTAGAATTAGTACTTTTCTTTAATCTCCTAGCACGTCTCACTGCTTACCCAAATCTCTCCTTTGGCTCCAAGAAGCATCTTGTCCACCGTGGCCACTCGCTGTCTTTGTTGAGGATTTTTTGATGGTTTGATCCTGGGTTAACCCGGCGCACATGTTGAAGTGTCCTCAGGCAACCAGCAGTGAGTGTGTGTCCCTGAGCTGGACCTCTCCAGCATGTGCTGCTTTTTGGAGCACTGTTAATGAAATGATCCAATTCAGTGTGGTACAGACCGATGTCTGAGTGAAACTGCAGTCTTTTATCAGCCTGGTACTTTGCACCCATTAGCACATCTGTCATTAGCAGATGTGTGTCTACGCTTTGCGGCCCTACGCAAACGTCTCGTCCAGTTTCGGTCACTTCTGGCTCCAAAAAACTATCACGGTGGAGTCCAAAACCAGTGTGTGATATCAGGCTACCACTAGCTGTTAAATTCAGGCTTGTGAAAGAGGTTGATGTAAGTTAGCTGTAACTCCAATCTGAGTGCAGTATTTGGCATAGATTTAATATTATCTGCCTTAATATGGACCAAATTATCCATGTCAAAGGTGCACATACATGTTTTTTTGGATTTAATAAAATCATAGTGGTGAACCAGGTCTGTACACGCTGGTCATTGATTCTTATTTCCCAGTGAAACTGAATTTGACTCCCTGTCATTTCATACCATTAAAAACTCCCATTTTTGCCTCTCACACTTTAGTGTGCGGTAAGTTTATTAAAGCTGCAGGACTGCGTGTCAGCAGGGATTAAAACTGACTTCTGCTGTTCTTCATTAACCCACCAAAATGAGCACAATAAACTCCACAAACTGACAGAGCAACACGGGCCAGACAGGAAGAGCACAACAAGCCTGTTTATTGGTCTGTCCGTCAGTTTGTCCTTCCTGCCTGTCTCTGTCTGACTGTCTCTGTCTGTCTCCTCCACTGTCGCATTCAACAGAAGGACGGATCACTATTAGGCAGGGAAAAACAGCGTAATGCGCCAGTCGGTGTACTTGTATTTCCCTTCAGTTGCATTATTTGGCAAAGGGAGGCAGGGGCGGGGAGAGAGAGTGAGAAGAGTGAAGTTGGCAGCAATACCACCAGAAGTGTGGCTCTCAAGTAAAATAAAGGCTTTGTCCGTGTTAAAATTCATTTATACTTAATATTTTGTATAGAAAATGCTGCAATACCCCTCACATTTTTATATACCCCAGATTGTTATACATAATAGTAATGTACAGGCTTTATTTTGTGCGTTTCATATTCAAGCTCGATAATTCATTTATCTTTCATATGTGTCTCAAATTGTTATATCTCTCTTTTTTTATTTTTACCATCCATCCACTTTATTGTATTTATTTTAGTTGCACACTGTGGGGGAAACGTCATTTTAATCCTGTGTATGTCCTGTACATATTGCAGTTGACTTTGATGACATGTTCTCCTTTTATTAAATGTTGTTTGATTAGAAAGGAATTTGATATTGTGGGTGTTCAGATAATGTTATTTTTTTTTATTTATTTATTGAAGTTGTGAATGTTGTTCCTACTTAAACCTGGAAAAGGAAGCAGAGTATTGCTCCTTCTTTCTTGGAAGTTTGCCTATTTTATCTTGTAAAATTGACTTTTTTTTTTTTTGGTCAGAAATTTGCTTTTTTTTCCTCCAGAAAATTGCCTGTTTTAATCTCTTAAATCTATTTTTTCTCATCAATCTGCAATTTTTTCCTCGTTAATTTGCCTGTTTTTATTTTCTTGCAAATTTTCCTGTTTTTTTTTTTTTTGTCTGAGTCTTTTTCTTGTCAATGTGTTGGTTTTCCCTCTAAATTGACATTTCTATCTTGTATATTTACAAGTTTTTGTCTCTAAAAGCTTATTGTCCAGCCCCTAATTTATATTCATTAATTTTATTACTAACACATCGTAAAACGGCAGCTTGTTCATTCATGTAGTCATATTTTGTTCGTCCCTCCTTTGTCTCACTCATAGGCGCTTTTATTGCGAAAGGCTTGACCGGAAGTGTGGCGCCTGGCCGCTTTTAGCTTGCCGCTTCGCGGTGAGATGGCCGTGGAGTCTCAGAGGTTCCTGTGAAGTCGAAACGGGCTCTGTGGACAGACAGCAGGAGGCGAGAGAAAGCCCGTCATTCGCGGTCCTCTTCGGCCTCCACTTTTTAAGTAATAACAACGGTAAGACGGACACAAACACGCACGTGTCTGCTAGCTAGCTGGCTAGTTAGCGCGCAGGTAAACAAGCAGAAACAAAAACACCGTGAGCGCTCGTTTTGTTGGTTACGTTCTCCCGCCGAGGGGGAGGGGCGGGGGGAGCAGCAGCGGCAGACGGACCTAACCCAGTCTGCCGCTGCTGCTGTCTTTCTGTCTGGGACATCGCTCCCTTTTCCGCAGAAGTGCCTTTCCCGGGCGGCCCCCCTGCCGTCCGCTGGTCCGAGGCCCCTATCCGCCCCCTTCCCCTCTCATCTGGGAGCTGTAAATAATAGTGAGTATAAAAGAAACCGAGAACATGGCTGACACTGGCCCTGCAGAACCTGCTTGGTCGTTTTTGCCAGTGCAGATGATGCCTGTATATTTATTCTGTTATACATATTTCTGATACATAGAACAGGTTCAGTCGATGCTGATCACCCCCTTGTAGAAAATAAAGGAAGAGGTGTAGCAGCTCCTGCTGCTGCCACTGTGTTTTGAAGTCAGGCTCTGGTTTTGCTGCATTGTCTCAGTCAAATGCTGCCAATAAAATAACTGGTTTTGCATGCTATTGGGGGCTGATTTGAATCCTTCAGTGATGAAGACTACGCCCCCTTTGCCAGCTCCAAACCAAATCAAAGAAAAAGGTCACCTGGGGGCTGGTCCTCCAGGTGAAACTGCTGCTTACCTGCAGGCGCTCACCTCACTGAGCACGAAAGCAGAAAGATTAGAGTCGGTGTGAATGAATTTGTGCTTTTTTTGGCCATTTTTATTTTGTTACCACTCCAATAGATGCTGCTTCTGTATCTAACCTGTGCTTTTTATGACTTACTGGTTAAATAAATGTTACACTGACTTTCTGCACCACCATGTGTCAGAAATTGGTATTTCATTAATGTGTGCAAGGTTTTAAGCTATTTTAATATGAAGAAGGCTCAGTTAGGCTGTTCGCTTACAGTTAATTGTGTGTTTTGTGCCTTTTTTGACAAGTTCTTGGCGAGTTAACCCCCCTGTGTCTCACTCCTGTTGTTCAACGTCTCAGATGTGTTTTTGCACTAGTGAGCCAGTCACTGCAGCACCTTCTTTTCTACTTGATGTCAGGTTGCAGCCAGTGTGATGCAAGCATCAACCTCCAGGGCTGAAAAATGAAGCTGCAGTTCCTCTAATGTCCCCTTGAGGCTGGCTTCAGCTGTGAGTCAGTGCCCACAGACCCCCATGTTAAAATGTCCAACTTTACAGCAGAAATAAACCTGATTCAAAACACAGTTTTGATATTATACTGTCAGCTATGATAAAATGCATCACTGTTGTTTAGTTTTCCTTGAAGCGGTAATTGTAACCATCAAAGTGCCTCCGTGGTGTTATGGTTAATTTGCCTTATGCAGGAAACAGCCACACAGACCCTGCATTGGTGTTCCTGGTGTCGTCTGCCTGAAAATGAAGTAATGAAATCTAAAATATGAGACTGATTAGCATTTATTGTTTGTGAAAGTTCAGATAAAGATAGCAGTCAGTGTACGTGATTAGTGCTAAAATAGAATAACTGGAGCGCAGACCTGTGGGATGGTCTGTACATCACAGCGAGCCGTGTTATATGACAGCACAAACGCGGCTGAGCGGTCCAGTTCAGCAGTCGGGCGCTACGGCTGCCTGTTTCGGCATCCACCTGTCTGTCAGAGAGGCCACGCCCCTAAGTTTAAATCTCAGCAAAATGAAAACAAGTGAGTTACATAAACATTTGCCCACCTTGCAGTTTTTATGCAGGTGGAAACTCAGTAGAGACCAAAACTGTTGTTTTTTTTTCGGTATCAGGCTGTAAATGTTTATTTCTGCTGTAAAGCTGGACTCTGTGAGGTCTGACTCACTGTTGGAAACAGCCTCAAGTGGACATCAGAGGAACTGCAGGTTTGGGCACTTGAGCGTTGGCTTCATTTTTCAGCCTTGAGGTGGCTGCTTGAATATCTCATTGTTACCGCAGTGAAACCTGAGAGAGTAACTGTGGCCTTCAACACGAGCTGCCTGAGGTCAGTGATGATAGAACGCAGATTCAATCATACAGACGACTCTGTGCGCCGTAATACCGCTATAAAAGAGCGACTATGCTGTCATTTACCTTTGGGATGGTGCTAATGCATGAAAACACGGAGCCTGCCAGAAACCTTTTTTGGGGTTCAGCGTTGCACTGTTTAAAACCCGTTCGGGAAACTCGGTTTATTTTACTTGCTGAATCACGACCTTGAAGAACAGTTTGAGCAGCGCTGGGACTTGATGTAATCCAGATGTTTTGGGAAGTGAAACAACCCCAAAATTCCTCCACAGATTTTTTTTTTTTGTCTGGGTTTCCATACTGTACCGCTGCAGAGTGCACGAGTACTCATATTACTCTTTTTGTGGAGACAGATCTGTTCGCACAGTTGCGTTCTGGGGGATGTGCACCTCTTTCAGGTCCCGGTGGGGTCAGATGGTAAATTTTTCAGGTTAAAGGTTAAGCTCAGGGTTGTTGTCCGTCAGGATGGCGTAATTCTCCAGGAAATGAATCCAAGGGAGCTATAAGTTGGAGTGGATGACGCTGACTCGTTGCTGTCCAGATTTCCTCTTCCCCTCAGGACGACAGATGACTAATCCTGTGTTGCTGCAGGCAACGAGAGGAAAATCACCACCAGCTGCAGCCGAGCTCTGCAGCTCGTCTCTGGTGTTTCTGGTGGGTTAGTCTCCCCTGCAGGTGAGCAGGAGCGTGTTTGGACATCTGCTCTGCTGATGAAGCCAGCAGAAAACCTCTTTTTTGTTCTCGCTGGTTCTGCTGTCCAATAGCCAAACCTTTGCTCTCTGATTGTGAAATGTGTGCTGATTCATCAACCCGACAAGGCAGCAATCAGTACTGACTGTGGGTCATCTAACACAATTCAGCCACATAAATTCATCCATTGAACAAAGTAGTTTTGAGCTTGACTATCTTAAGCAGAAGGAATGAGAGGGAATTATGGGTAAGGCCCCCCCCCCCCAATAAAAAGAGTGAGTGACCACATCCAGCTGCTTACCTCAATAGAAAATGTGGGTCTAAAGCAGAGAAGCTTAAAGAGTAAGAATGGTGCTGAGGTTTTGTGGTGGAGAGTTTCTTTTGTTTAGCTGTGGATGAATGGTGATGTCAGCAGTCAGATTCTGGCAGTTTCACATTAGCATTAACGATTTATTATCGTAGACGGTATCTTATGGCGCTGTCGCTTCAACTGCTCACCTTAAAGCAGAGAAAAGTTCGTTAGGACCGCCCACTTTGCATCACTAACAGTTATTTTGTAAGTTGAGGCTACAAGTTGCTGAACTTCATCGACATCCTGCGGTCTTTGGTCACTGCGTTGCTGCCAGGCTCTTCCTGTCTGGACGTCCCTTAAAAAGCTTGCAGAATCAGCCAGTCTTTGTTTTTGTGACTGATCGGCAAAAGTGAGGCTGATCTAACTGGACAGGCCGCTTCAAAATGTCTTCGTAAAATCGTCTCTAGTCTTCAGTTGGGTTCGTGCTACGATGTCTTATTAGTTTTAGTACAGCCATCGTTTTGAGAACCAGCTTGAGTTTTAGACCATGAGAGTGATGACATCATCATTTCCCCTCTGAAGGCCTGTTTGAGGGTTAAGACTTGGTTTTAGGATTAAAGTTCAGATTAGGTTGATGTTGATGTCATGGCACTCGGGTAAATATGAGTAAATGTCCTGACGAGAGCCAAACTAACAGGGCCGTGTGCATGTGTGACCCTCCCCTACAAACGGAGTGGAGCAGCAGGCGCTTTAGGGGAAACACTGGCAACAACTTTGAGCCAAAATATTAGAACTTCTCAGCCAAACAGCCTCAAACTTTGCACTGCACTCACTCGGGTCCCCGGCAGTTCACCCGTCGAGTCTGAAGAAGTTTGGAAAAATTAAGATGGATGAAGGAGGATGAGATGGACCGGCGTACAGAGATTTCTCACATTATTAGCAGTGAAGTTCAGTCAGGTCGAGTGTTGAACATGTAGGAGCGGTTTGACGTCTCGAGAACAGCAGGCAGCGCGCGGTTTGAGGGTCAGATGTGATACATAACACCCTGCCTACAGATAAATAATACACCGCAGGCCTTCCTCACAGGCTCCACTGATCAATAATTGAAGTCTCATGTTCAGGACATGAAACCATCTCTGCTGCTCCTCTGCCACTTTTTTCCAGCGTGAGATAGAAGATGCAGCGAGGCCTGCTGCCAGTTAGGATAAAGTGTGTGTGTCATATTGAAGGAAGGCTCTGGTAGTGCGCGTGTACAGGTAGGTCATTATTTTTAATTACTGATATAATCGGTTTCCACCTCGTTTAACGGATGAATGAACGCTTGTGTTAGTCACAGATATCGGGCTAAAGATTTCATGATCTTTCATCATCCTCAAGTATTTGACAGTCAGGCTGTGCTCCGTGTCTAATTGAGGCACGCCTGTGTAACCACTGGCTGGTTGTTCTGACATAAACTGAGCTGATGTGCTGGTTGAAGCTCCTGTTTGATAAATAAAACAGAAAATTAAGGCGGTTTGATAAATATTGCAGCCTGCGGTCAGAGTTCAGGTCTGATTCTTGGGTTGGATGGTAGATTCATTCAAGGTTAAGGTACCCCTAGACCTTCAATGAGCTGGGTACTTGCGTTCTTTGCTGCTGTGGGGGGTTCGTTTCCCCTTTAAGGACGTCCGAGGCCGTATGGAGATTGTTCGTGGCTCGGTTCTGGCCCTCGGGTATTTGAAGATGCTTTCACTTGAACATAACAGTCTGTGTTTTATCTAAATTTCATGCTTTAAGATTTTTCTGCATTTTTTTTTATTGTGATGTTCTGCAGATGTTGTACTGGTCTGCTGTGGTGAAGCTTTCAGTTTACTGGTTGATCTACAGAGACCTAAAGAATAAGATTGTGGAAATGAGCTTTCTGACAGGTGTCTGGCCTCTCCCTTAGAAATGGGGTGAGGAGCTCAGTTATTAATGAGGAGCTCCTCCACACGAGCCAGATGAGGTGGTTCAGTCACCTGACCAGGATGCCCCCCCAAGGTGAGGTGTTACAGGGATGTCCGACCATGAAGAGAATATATCTGTCCGTTGGTTCGGGAGCGCCTCGATGTCCTCCCAGAAAAGTGGAGGTGGAGCCCACTGAGAGGAATGTCTCGGCATCTCTGCTTAGATTGTGTCCTCTGCAGCCCAAACCCAGATAAGTGATGGATGGTTTGTGCGCTTTAGTCTTTAGTTTTTATATGTATATATAAAAATCTCGGCCAGGACCCTCTCAAAGGTTTCAAGGTTCAGGAGTCCCATCGCCTGGTTAAATAGAAGTGAAATAGAAATAAAAAAAGTCTGATGGAAGAATTGATCGAAAGCCTTCACGGTCTGAGAGACGGGTGGTGTGTTGCCCCCTGCTGGACCCTCATGGTCAGCATCACGTGATCCCAGTATGGAGCTTTATTATGTCATAATAAAGTCATAAATAAAACATCTGGGGTTATTTTACAGACTGATTTATTGTGACAGCTGGAGAGAAATTAATTGCTGCTGAATAATTGATAAATGAAATAATTTCTGTCACAAAGTTTGAGTCTGCTTTTATCCAAGAAGCTCGAGGAAAACGTCCTGAAAATCGAGCTGCTGAATACTGAAGACTTGGTATTCAAACTGTCTCAGTCTGTCTCTACATTTAGACCAAGTCAGTGCCTTTAAAAAGTGATTACATTGTGATAAGTGTAACAGTGATTGGTCGATGGTGGGTGATGATGCACATACAGCTGTGTATAAAAGAAGGACTCTGTGTGAAAATCTAAGTACACCCCGTGTTTCAGCAGCTTGCAGAACCTCCTTGAGCAGCTTTCCTTTAGCCGTCTCTCACATCATTGTGGAGGAGTTTTGTCCCGCTCGTCTTCAGCGTTGCTTCAGCTCATTGCGGTTTGCAGACGTGTTTTTTTTCAGCTCTCTGAAGGTCCTGCCACAACATTTCAGTCAGGTTGAGGTCTGCACTTTGACTGGGCTGTTGCAGCACCTTTATTCTTTATCAGTCACTCTGTTTGAGGTTTGCTGCTGTGCTCGGGATTGTTGTCCTGTGGCATGACTCAGTTTGGGCCAAGCTTTAGCCGTCAGATAGACGGCCTCATATTTGACTCTAGGATACTTCGGTGTGTGCAGGAGTTTGAGGTTGACCCTGTGACTGCAAGGTGCCCGGGTCCTGTGGCTGCTAAACAATCATCAGTCCTCCACCACCGTGCTGACAGCTGGTATGAGGTGTTTGTGCTGCTATGTTGTTTGGTTTTCTCCAAATGCGGCCAGTCAGGAGGACATTGTTCTAGAAACTTTGTGGTTTGTTTTTAGATACAACTTTTCAAACCTAAGCTGTGCTGCCATGTTCTCCTTAGAGAGAGGAGGCCTTCTCATCTGTACTGCCGTGAACTTTGACATTTACCATGATAACTGAGGCCTGCAGAGTCTGAGATGAAGGTTTTTTTGCAGTTGCTTTGAGTATTGCACCGTCTGACCGTGGGGTGAATTTGCTGGGACGTCCACTCCTGGGAACACTGTGGGATTGTGTTACTAACACACAGCTGAATGCACCAAACCAGCAAACTGCCAAAACTTCTGCTTTAACAGAGGTTCTCACACAGATCAGTTAATCAAATGGATTTGATTAGCAGCACCTGGCTGCTACTTACCTTCCCAATTCCTCTGCAGGCTGTAAGGGTGTATGTAGTTTTTGACATCACTGTAAACACAACTTGTTGACATTCAGCAAAGACAACAAGTTACCATATTTGACAGAAGTCGGCGTGTTTTTCTGTCACGGTGATTTGAAGCTGAAACTTATTTTATAGATTTGGATCAACAGTCAGAAGCCTCCGAGGGACGCACTCAGTAATGAGCCTAACGTTTACTAAGACAGCCGCTGTATCCCATTGTTTTTGTGATCCTTGTATCTGATTTCCTAAATGTGTGCTTATTAAACAGTTTGTCTTCCTCAAACGTTACTGTGGGATGAATGAAAACGGTCACGTATCGAGGTGCTGAGCCTGCAGGTGTAAGTGTGTGCGCCACAGATAAAGAGCTTAAAGAGGATCAAGAAGAGAATGGAGCTCTGTGTGAGTGGGTGTGTGAATGGATGTAGTACACAGTGATTCAAGCTGAAGGAAAAGTGCTGCATAAAAATGTCGGTTCACCTCTTCCTCCTAGTATAATAATATTTGATACCAAAACATTCAGATTTTCCTCATTTTACTATTAAAATTTGTTATATTTAGTATTAAAATGTTCTCTATGCGACAGTTAAACAGCGTTAGACCCCAGCACATCCGGTCTTTGTACCCCACCAAGCTGCACTCGTGTTGGACCTTCATGAATGGAAAATTCCCAAAACAGAAAAGCTCTGACATCATCTTAAGTGTTTTCCACCACTAGATGTCAGCGCAGTGACAGATGAGACCTCCTCTGTGTGTTTCAGCAGGTTTGTGCTGTAGCTGTGTGGCCGGGCAGCCTGGCTGCCCCCCCGCCTCCAGATGAATGAAGAACACTCCGGGACACAGAGACACAGCTGATACAGGTCAGCATGCCCGAACACACACTGCTGCACGGACACGGTGTTTGCTTTCTGGTGGCTTTCCATTGGTTTCAGTCGACCCTGAGAGGTAACCCTAAGCTGGGTCCAGTACTTTCAGAGTAATGCAGATATTTTTTTGTCCCCTGGCTGGTACGACTTGTCAATCAAAAGCCCAAAAATCCCTTTTTGTGATGGCTATAGCAGCGACTACACTAGAGACGCAGACGGCTGCAAACACCACTGATAAGTAGTCGTTCCTGTTACACTTTTAATGAAATCCAGCTGAGCGGTGCATTCATAATTGTGTCACCGTAATGTAAAGCCTCTGTGTCGTGCAGATGTCTGCGCAGAGCCTCGGACTCGCCGTGAAATGATGAAATTTGTGGTAATCTGACCCAAAGCGGAGCCTGCAGAGGGTTAATTTATGTAAACTCTCCTTGAAACCTGCTACAAAGAGATATTCCAGCATAACCAAATGTTTTCTTTTGAACCCCAAAACTTTGGTCACTGTGTTTAAATCTCCACAAATTAAAGGTTTGTGTAGTCGCTGAGTGTCTGAGTACTCACAGAAGGGGTAACAAAGAGGTGTCCACCCACTCTGTGAGATACGCCACTGGATCAGCTGTGCCGGTGGAGGGATATCAGCTTGTTTGGTTCTTTTTTGATACACTAGACTGTTTTTATATGTGTGAAAGGCTAATAATAATTAATAGTAGCAGTAGGTCAGTAACATACATCTGCAGTTATATGTTTGTCACATGCTGAATGCAGAAAACTGCTCAGGCTCAGTTTATAGATGGAATAATTCATAACATCAACTATAACGATGACAGAATTCCCGGCCCGGCTCCAAAGAGACGGATTTGCTCCCTCTCCTGTTTGGCAGTACTTTAGATTCTGGTCAGTACATGAAACTGTAGACGTAGAACTGCACTGCTTGAATAATGGATTTGTTTTGTGATAAAAGCTTCATGCACTGCAGAGCAGATTATGATTGTTCCATGTTTCACTATGTCTGTTCTAGATAACCTAATTATTTAGTTTGTTTACTCTGTAATATGTCGGCATGCAGTCCTTTCTAAAAGACCTCCTTATCTAGAAATAAATGCACCTTTACACGCAGGTAGGGCTCTTGCTGTACTGGTTCGCCCTCCTCTGGATGTGATGCAGTATTTTGAATGTGATGTGATTTTTTTGGCCAGTTTTGACAGCGAACAGCAGTTTTCCTCTCCGAGGACGATGATGAATACACGGAGCTGATGATAACTGCGGCTAAATCAGATGGTCTGCTGTTTGTTCAAAGGGCATACAAAGCAGAATGTGAGTCAGTGCCTGGGCGGTTTTCCACCTTCATTCAAACGTCTCTAATCATGGCGAGCAGTAGCAGGAAATATCCAGGACCGGCAGCCAGTAGGCTGGAACGCATTAAACCATCACCATTTTATCTCAGCAGGAAGCTGCCGCGTTTACAGTGTCGGGTAAATGATCTGCGTCGTGCTTTTCTCCTCAGGGCATGCAGGTGTTTCTGCCAATATGATGAAGAAAAAGAACCCACACAAGTGAGTTAAGCTGCGCTGCGGCTCATTGGTTTTATCACAGCTTCACTATTTGGTCCCATGTGCAGCTTTTTAAGGGCCGAGCGTTGATTGTGCTGTTTTGTGTGTCTGTAAAGGAAGCATAAGAGCAGCCTGGGCCCGACCACCAAAGTTCTGTCGCAGCCTCGACGCAACATCGTCGGCTGCAGGATCCAGCACGTCTGGAAGGAAGGAGGAGGGCACGTGGTCTGGAAGGGAACAGTACTCGACCAGGTAACCAGAGGCTGTCCAATCACATGCCTGCACATTCTGTCTGTGCACACCTGGGCTGAGCTCTGTTTCAGATGTGCATTACTTACAGGCACATTATAAAAGAAACCCAAAGCTTGGTTAGCTATAAAAAAGTTTATTTCTGCTGTGAAGGTGGACCTTGGGTCTCACTTTTGGAGCCAGCCTCATGTAACCGTGAGATCATCTGCAGTTTTTGTCACCTTGCCTTCATTTTTCTGTTGCTGATTGATATTTCTGTTGCATTATTTTGGGAGGATGTGTGGATAGAAGCACTAAAAATGGGAAAAAATAGTGTTTTATGGCCCGTTTGTGTTCTCCAGGTGCCCGTGAACCCGTCTCTCTATCTGATAAAGTACGATGGATTTGACTGCGTTTACGGTCTGGAGCTTCATAAAGACGAGAGGGTTCAGGGCCTGGAGGTGCTCCCCGACAGACTCGGTAATTAAACCCTTTTTATTTTGGTAAAATCTAGACGTCACTTCTAGCGCATCTTATTCTTTGTGCTGAACTTGTGGTTATGATCGACTGACATCACAGCCTCACAGGAGTGCTGACACGGCAGACATACGCGGTAACTCGAGTCTTGAATGAACTTTTACCCCCACAGCTAAATCCCGTCTGACGGACGTCAACCTGGCCGACGCCATGATCGGTAAAGCGGTGGAGCACATGTTTGAGACGGAGGAGGGTCCGAAGGAGGAGTGGAGGGGCATGGTGCTGGCCCGGGCTCCCATCATGACCAGTTGGTTCTACATCACCTACGAGAAGGACCCCGTCCTGTACATGTACCAGCTGCTGGACGACTACAAAGAGGGAGACCTGCGAATTATGCCCGACTCCAGTGAGTGAAGTTACTCGATCCTTTTTGGGCATTTTAAAGAGACTTTACTGAATCCTGCTGCTCTTTGGTGTCTCGAGGATTTGGATCATATCTGCATATCGTGTCCACATTAAAGGGCAGTTTCTGCAAGTACTGTGCAAAAATCTTGAGCCACCCCCTTTTTTATTTTGCTTTGAAGAAGCCAGACAATCTTGTAATTAAAAAAGAAAATCTGTTAGGCCTGTGAAAAATTCCAGCAAAGACCTGACAGGACCTGAGGGATCATCTGGACCTTCAGTTGATCCATCTGCTCTTCACTGAAGCCTCATCAGAAATAGTCTCAGTGGAAGGGCGGCTGTCAGGAAGCCATTCTTAAGGAGGAAGGCTGAGGTATGCCACATTACACAAGAACTGAATCCAAATTGCATTTTTGGTTTAAATTGTAATAAGTATCTACTGAGGAGGTCAGGAGAGGTCAGTCATCTGTAAATGATGGTGGAGGCCCTGCTGTGGTTTGGTGTTGGAGATCTTGTTCATTTTCATGGAATCAGACTTTGGTCCACCATGCAGCACCACCTGGAAAGCATTTGATTGGCAACAGCTTCATTTTTCAGCTCGAAAATGATCCCAAACACACTGCATTAAAAAACAAAAACACACTCAGTGGAACGTCATCAGTTCCCTGGACTGAAACATTACTGAAGCAGTGTGGGATCATCCCGACAGAGCCAACATCCTTCAGGAAGCCCGGAGAGCTGTTCCTGAAGTCTGCTTTGTTCTGCAGGCTGTGCTGAACGACTCCATAGACTTGTATAAACCTTTGCCTTAATTACTATATTTCCATGTATGTTTGCACATTGTTTCAATAAAAAGCTACACTTGCTTCTTATTTTTCTTGAAAAATACAAAGAAATGAGGGGTGGCCCAAGACTTTTGCACAGTACTGTAGTTTTTGTAGTTTCTGTGCCTGAGCCTGACTTTAGTGGCTGAACTCAAGCAGAGTGGAAAATAAAAAGCCAGTGGAAGTGAAACTGCACAACAGGTGGAGAAAAATCGATGCAGTAATCTCTACGCGACTTATGTCGGGACCAGTATTGTGAGCAGTGGTGAGAGGCAAGCTTCACGTGCAAAATATCTGTTTTAACATCTGTCTCGCTGCATTCCTGCAGACGACAGCGTCCCGGCGGAGAGGGAGCCCGGCGAGGTGGTGGACAGCCTGGTGGGCAAACAGGTCGAGTACGCCAAAGAGGACGGCGGCAAACGAACGGGCATGGTCATCCACCAGGTGGAAGCCAAGCCGTCCGTCTACTTCATCAAGTTCGACGACGACTTCCTCATTTACGTGTACGACCTGGTCAAGACTTCGTAAGACTCTGGATGTCCTGAAGCCCACCCAAACCCAGTGAGACGGAACGAAAATGCAGCACATGTCGAGTCATCTGAAGCATTTATCCCAGACTTGTTCTTCAGACCATCAAAGACGAAAATAAAAGACTGAAAAAAGATTTTCACACCGAAAAATGAGGAGAGAGGCTGTTTTTGCAAGTCGACTTGTGTTTCCCTGCAGGAAGGTTTAAAATGGGGGAAAAAAAGACTTTCTTTAAACCCTTAAAATGATAAGAAAAAGTTACCTTTAATAGGTCCAAAAGTTTTTGAGGCCCTTTATTACATTTGTGGGAAAAAAAAGAAGTAATCTGGAAGTTCAGTTTTCCATTAGAAAAAGAAGGATGTGACGCGGAGCGGGGACGAGGCTTTAGATTTTCTTTTTTTCTAAACAACGTGAATGGATTAATCGTAGCCTGCTCCTCTGCTTCATCATTTCTCATGTTTTCTACTTAAGCTCAGCTGGCCACAGAAAAACAAGCAGACTTCCAGTGAAGAAATGTAGCCTGAAGCCGGATGTTTGAAGGAAATTGATTTGAAATCAAAGACTAGAAGAAGGAGGAGGAGGAGGAGGATTCTTGGACTGGAACATTTCCAGTCACGATGAAGGAGGAGTTGGTGCTTGAACTCGGATGCCACATCTCAGTGTTGACGATAACCTCCGTCTGCCAGTAAAGACTAGCATCACCATGTATGGAAGCTCATTTCTGCCACACGAAGAAAGGAGTGCATAAATGGATAAATGATTAGAGTCAGTATTATGATAAAAGTAAAAATTATGACTTCCTCAGAATGATCAGAGTCTTGAAAGCTAGCGAGCGAGGCACTCCATTTGATATGCACTCCACCAAAACATGCACAGAATTTGTTTGCATTTCTTTTTGTGTAGCAGAAACTTCCTGGTTTGTGTTTCTAGTCCAGGCTCTATTCACACAGAGTCCCCTGAGGAGGAAACAGGGAAGACTGCTTGACAACCAGAACTATTGGTAGTGGCCAGAGGATAATTCAGCAGACAAGTCCACACGTGTTCCTGCTTAGACGTTTTGTTTTTAGTTAAGGAAAATGTTTAAAAATATGAATTTTGACTTTTTTTTTTTTTAATTTCATACTTTGCAAGTCTCACAAATAAAGCCAAAAGTATTTACTTATGATGCTGATCTAAGTAAACAGTATTTTATTTTAAGATCAGATGAAATATTTTCACTTGCTAGCTCATAATTAAACTAATAAATTTACAGTGCTGGCCGACTGAGACAAAATCTTTGCATAGATCCTTGACTTAAAAACAGGGTCATGTCTGACTAACCAGGACTGTTTTTGTTTTTTTTCTTGGCACAAATGGGCTTCCATACATCAGAACTCCAGAAGACAGGAAGTAAAATAAACTGGTTCCATTTTGACAGTTTAATGTCAAAGCCGGACTTTGTAAAGCCTTGGAGACCTTTGGCCCCAAATAAACACGTCCATCCAGGCGGGATGGGTCGGTGCCACCACCCAGGTGTCGGTTTGTGGCCCTTCTGTTGGGATGAAGGAAAGTTTTGATTTTGTTGTTGTTCAGTTTGTGTACAGAGCAAATTGAGCTTCATTTTCATCACATTGTGTGCTACACACAGGCTCCAAACAGGTCCCATCTAAAGACTGCAGCAGTTCAAAACTGTGATTCAAAAAAGGAAAAAAAAGATGGATTTTTTTTGTTTGTTTTTTTGCTTCATCGTTGCCAAAACTTCCCCTTTCTGTCGTGAAGTTGTTTGATGTTGAAGACGATTGGACAGCTTTTTTTTTTTCTCCCTCGTGATTTCACTGAAGCCTTTGGATTTACTCTCGTGTTGTCTTTTCTAAGTCGTCAAAAAAAAACAAAACAAAAAAAAAGGAGAAACTGGGCGGAGAAAACAAAACTGAAACCTGGCCAAAGCCCTTTCTGTCCTTTTTGTTTTAAAAACCTTGTCACGGTAGTGGCTGAACACCTGGCTGTGTCCCTATTCGTGGGAGAAAGAGACTGAGAGCAGGAAGCCTGGCTAAATGCTCCTTAAACCTGAGAATACTTCCTGGACTGTTTGTGAGCTTGTTGGACTTTTAAAGTCACCAGAACGGACGAGGACAAACACATCTGCTGTAGCGCTACGGTCACGTTTTCAGGCACCACGGAGAAACTTTACTCGAGAGCGTCGGGAGCCTGACTCCGGATCACTTCCATGTTTGGCTCGATAAAATCATGACTAAAAATATCCCAGTTTGTATTTACAGACAAACCAAAAGCTTGCAGACTCCTCATGGTGCAGATCAGATCTTCTCCTGGACGTCTCGGTTCTGTCAGACGTCCACGAGGCGATCCGGTCTGCTCCACAGCATGTATGCAGTAAGACAGGACACGGTCGGTCGTGTTAAGTATATAAAGAGATTAACAACCAGTGAAGGTTTGAATTTCTTTTGTCACAGATGTACTTCTTACTTTATTTGGATTTACTTCAGACTGAAGGTTTTCCAGAAGCTGTTCTGTGCTGGTTTGCAGTGAAACCACCTGTTTATTGGTGCTAGAGTAGCTCTGTGTGATTTTAAAAATAATGCCTAGAAAGGAAGCAAAGCATCATTTATACTGTGGATCTCCTTCCAGGTGGAAGCACAGTGTGCTGTTCCCACCACAGCACTGTGTAGGTAGTGAATTATTAAAATAATTTAGCACAGGAAAAGCAAACAAAGCAAGAAAAGCATAGTAAAAAAAAATCAAAGGAAAAGAAATCGATAAGAGGAATTCAGTCAAATTGAAGGATTCAGTTTACCTAACAATAAACACAAACCATTAAAAAGGCTTTATGCTGAAACAATAAAAGCAGTAGAAATAATAAATCAACACTAGTTCAGTTAAATAAATAAAACCTTGAATCACTGTTTCAGCTCCTCCCCCCTGTTAGGCAGCTGTTCTGATTGGCCACGCCTTATGAATACAAGACTTGAACAGCAGGTGGGTGGGGCTTAAAAACTGAGTTTACAGCAGTGTGAAGCCTGAACGTCTATAAACAGTAGTACTAATAGTATATTAGTAGAATAATCAGCATGTTTAGGAGTGGAAATGCATATTAACAAATGCACCTCCTAAACAATCCAGACTGATTGTAACGGTTTGCAGTTTACTGACTGCTGCAGAAACATCTGCATTCATGCTTCTGTCGTTATGGCAACTTCTTACTGACTGGGAGATGAACTTTCTACACAAAAACAAACACAAAACCTCACAAAGTGCGACTGAGTCACTCTCCGCAGGTGTGCCCTGCACCTGGACTCTCAGGCGCTTCTTCAGCTGGTCTGACCGAGTCGCTGCAGTCTGGTGCTCTGCTGTAGTCTGTGTACAGTTTTCATCCGAGGTAATCGCGTAAAATCCGACTGAATACAGAAAATAAGGAAACGGGCTCCCTTTAAAGTATTTGAGTCTGCTGTGAGTCATTCGGCGACATCTGTGCGATGAGGGCGGCGGGCTGACTTGTTTGTAATGGAGAAAATGTCCTTTGGCTGAATCGCTGCAGAGAACAGTCTGTGTGAAACCTTCAGTCTGCGTACTTCCTGTGATGTAGTTAGTTGCTAAGGCAGATTAAAGCTCTTATTATTATAACCGCTCTTTAAAAAAAAAGAAGACAGACTCTGTGAGGTCTCTGCACTCGTGTATCTGTTTTGTTTTTCATCGAATAAGAAGTATGATTGTGATCATCTCAGCCGGCACCGTTCTAATCGGTTAACTAAACAGCGCGTCGTTGCTAAGACTCGACTCCCTGTCGGTTCATTTTTGCTCTTATTATGATACCAGATTATTGTGGTTGATGTTGGAATGACATGGGCCTTCGATCATCCTTCTGCCTTGTATTGTTTGTTTTTGTATGTTTAAAAAAATGTATGTTAATAATTTTTATTGTTAATGGAAAACCTGACACAGTGTGCTTCGTCTTCTTTCTGCCACCCGTGATTTTCAGTCTCAGTGGAATATGGAGATGGATGTTACCACATATTACCATTAACTGCTCACTAGAGACTTTATTATTTACACCTGCAGGTTCTGGGTCGGGCCCTCTTTTGCCTTCAGAGCTGCTTTAATTCTTCATGCCTCAGAGATTTTGGTCCACACTGACATGACAGCATCACAGTGTAGGTTTGTCGGCTGCACATCCACGATGAGAATCTCCCACTCCACCACATCCCAAAGCTGCTCGTTTGGATTGGGATCTGGTGCCTGTGGAGGCCGTCTGAGTGCAGTGAACTCACTGTGAAACCAGCATAATGTGTTCATAAAGGGAAGGACAGTCAGCAGCAATGCTCAGATAGGCCGAGGCAGTTAAATGATGCCTGAGGGGCCCAAAGTGTGCCAAGGAAATATCACCCACCACCCTGAACTGGTGATTCGAGGCAGGATGGACCCGTGCTTTCATGTTTACTCCACACTCCGACTCTACCATCTGAATGTTGCTGCAGAAATTGAGATTTATTCAAGCGGGCAACATGTTTCCAGTCTTCTGTCCACTTCTGATGAGCCCGAACAAACTGTAGCATCAGTTTCCTGCTGACAGCAGCGGCACCCGGTGTGGCCGTCTGCTGCTGCAGCCCGTCTGCTTCAAGGGTCGACCTGCTCAGAGATGCTCGTCTGCGTTCCTCGGTTGTAATGAGTGGTTATTGCCTTCCTATAAACTCAAAGCAGTTTGGCCATTCTCCTCCGACACCTGCTGCTCACTGGATATTTGCTCTTTCAGATCATTCTCTGTAAACTGCAGAGATGATTGTGTACAGATCAGTTTCTGTAATACTCAGAGCAGTCGGCCTCGCACCAACAACCTTAACACATTTAAAGCCACTTAAATCACCTTTCTGACCCATTCTGATCCTCAAACTGAACTTCAGCAGGTCATCTTGACCGTGAATGAATGAATGACATGTGATTGGCTGATTAGATATTAGAGTTAAGAAGCAGGTGAACCTCAGTTCTCGCTGTGAGGCAGCAGTGCTAATTAGTGCTAAACAACTAATAAAATACTAGAATTAAACTAACCAGATGCTGGAGCACAGACTTCTTGGACAGTCTGCCACACAGCAGCCTCATCATTGGTCAGATAATCCAATGAAAATACTCCAACAGAGGTCAAGTTCAGACTCCAGTTATTGAAGGTGAAGTATGCAGATAGCAGCTACAGTGAAAGACCCCAAAATTTAAGCCTCAACAAAATCCACCCCAAAAGAATTTGCCCTCATACAGTTGCTATGAAGGGGGCAAGTAATTAGAGAGCAGAGCTGTTAGCATCAAGCCTGCCTCAAGTGGACATTAGAAGAACTGCAGTTCTGGTACTTCAGGGTTCGGGTCGCTCGGCAGGATAGAAACCAGCAGCTGCTTCGGTTCAGGCACGAACCAGAGGGTTTAAAGCTCCGCCCTTCTGATGTCACACAGGAAACAAGTGTTTCCTATAGAGAAGTTTGTAAAGAAGGTGAGTCAGCGTGAAACTTCATATTAAAATAACAGTCACCCTCATGCTCAGCATGCTCACCCAATAACAGTCATGCTCAGTCATCTCCGGATGGGTGGAGGTGTGTCCTTGTTTGTTTGTTTTTTAAAAGCTGAGGACAGAAAACTAAAACGTTTGAATTCAGAGTGACTTTAATTTTGCTTTGCCACCGAAAAGACAAAATGCAGAAACAATAAATAACAGTGAAAGTAAAATCAGCCTTTGCGATGCAGTAAACTGTAAGCAGCCACCTGAAGGTCTGAAGAGACTGACGGTGATGAAGATCAGCAGCTGCGACTTTGGCTTCCGCTTACACAACACAAACGTCTCGTTTTCTTCAGATAAAAAAAAAGCTTCAGCGATGCATTCGAGACAGAAAAGCCCTGGGAGAAATGACCGCTTCTTTGCACCAACCAGGTTCGATGCTTCCACCGTCTCACCGAAGGACACTTTGAGCTGCTGCTGAGCTGAAACTCGCAGCCGGCCGGCCAATTATCCACCAGAAAATCACTTAACAAGAAGTCAGGCACCAAAGTCGCTCAGTGTGCTTTTACCAGCAGGAGAAAATTATTAAACTTTATTCTACTTTGAAGAAAAAAAAAAAAAGAAGTCATGATATAAAAAATTACTGAAAGGTCTGAAGCTTCAGCTCACAGTTTATTCCCTCCGTCGTCCCCTTTCTGAGGCCTGATTGCTATGAAAATATCTCTGCTATATAATCTTTCTGTACAGGTACGTTTCTCCACACAGCGCGGTGCGTGTGTGCGTGTGTGTCGGCACTGAGGCAGGTGTGGCTGTCGTCGCGGACGCTCCGCGCGGCCGTCAGTCGTCGATGAAGGTGAGCCGGCCCGGCCCCTCGTTCTTCATCCAGCGGCGGTACTGCTTCATCCTCGTGTCGGTTGCCATCTTCACCTTCATCTCCTCCTCCTGCTCCTTTCTGTACACCTGAAAGACGCCACCAACATTTATGAGGGTTAGATTATTATCAGCAGTGCTTATACGAGGCTGAGGCGCCGGCTCTCTGCTGGAGACGGTCGAGCCAAAGGTTGCAGGTTTGATCTCTGTCCTCCCCTCTGCTCTTCTGCCTGTGCCACCCACAATAAGCATCATACTTGATGGACAGAGATACAGTCTGTACTGAATCTCTACCCCATCCCCGCTAACACTCACAATAAGCTTCCCGATGGAAACCCTGAATGTGCACAGACAGCAGCTGCAGGAACTACTGACAGCAAAAACAAAGTGGCTGATTTACTACTTTTTCTGCCTCACTCTTATTTTGGAAGTTCAGTCCAGCTAGTTGCGGTCCTTCCTGCCGGATGTCAATCGTTTCACTTTTCTCCCACACTCCACTGTCAGACTACAGCTGAAGCTCCTCCTCTCAGCTGGAGGGCCGTTCTAACTAGAACCTGCAGCGGGTGGAGAACCGTTCCACTGTTCTGCAGAGCTCCCTGAGAGCAGAGCTGAGCGAGGTCTAACGCTGCCAGCTGGAGTCGGTCCACAGGACGAGGAAACTGCTGGAGAGGCAGCTACAATATATTTACACAGATAAGAGTTTGTAGTTATTCGTGCATTTTCAAAAGCGTGGGTACACACGGGCGTGGCTTCAGCCTTCGAGCCGAGTCGGTGTTTATTCATGAGACGAGCAAACCGATGTAAGGGAGGAGGAGGAAACTAAAAACACACCCGGAGGATCTGATGAGGAGGAGAAACAATTTACTGCGACCAACCTCGAAGTTTTCTTTGACCCAGAGCTGCTTGTCCAGGAAGGTCTGCTTGGTGTTTTCCTCCAGGCGGTCAAACTGAGACTGGGACAGCTTCATGTGCCTCCTGAGGATTAAACAAAAAAACAAGGTATGAAAATATTAAAGTTTCATTTCATCCCTCCAGGTAGTTTTACAGTTTGTACCCAAACCGACCTGATGATGTAGAGCTTCTCCTTGTCTCCGTACTCCTCCCTGCAGACGGTGAAGCGGTACACCCAGGAGACGTACCACACCACGTAGTTGGTCAGGTAGTACGGGAAGAGAACGATCTGACACAGCAGGATGTCCGACAGGTTGGGCTTCTGGTAGCCTCCTTTGATGTCGATCTTGTTTTTGATGATGTCGCGGATCACCTCCTCCTCCTGCTCCCGGATCTCCTCCTTGGAGCGTCGGTTCTTGCCCTTCTCCTTGGAGCGGTTGAGGAGTCCTTGCTGCTTGGCGATCTCCGTGGCCTGGATGCGGTACTTGGGGACGGTCATCAGGTAGTTGATGACCTCGTTGTAGCTGCTGTGCCAGCTGTAGTACTGCGGGAGAGACGGGAACAGGTTTGTTGGCGGTAACGAACAGAACACCGCCCGACGTACTCGGCCGCGGTCGTACCTGGAAGATGGAGATGGCACAGATGGTGACCAGGACGACGACCCTGACGTCCACTTTGGGGGCGAGCCGTCGGCGGTAGTAGGCGTAGTAGTGCTGGTAGTACTCCTCAGGGTGGTCCAGCATGTAGTTGTAGTCCCGCCGTGTGTCCTCATCCTGCACGCACACACACACACACACACACACACACACAGAGCTCATTATTTCTGGTCGTTTTTCCCTCGTTTTTTCGCTCCACAAAGCAGGCTTAACGAAAACTCTTGAGTTTGTTTCAGAAAGAGAACGAACAAACTCTGCGTCAGCTACTGAAACTCCGAACCTCACCTGCTCACTGGCAGGTAGGCATTCAGGCTCCGCCTCTCACGCTGCACCTGAAACAGCTGACTGAATCATTTCCTCACTCATGTAGTTGATATAAAACACATTTTAGAGCACATCATCAGCAGAAGGTGGTTAGTTGTCACATTGTTACCTTAAATATGACAGCTAATCAATCTGACAGACCACTGGACACTGAACTTATTAGTTTAGAATAAAATCGAGCTCTAGCACGCATCTTTCTAACTCTGCACTGAAACATTTACTGCAGCAGTCGCTGTTTAAACAAATCTCATCCCCACGAAACTTCAGGCACAAAAAGCACCGATCGATGATCAGTCTGTCACAGCTGGCGTCTCCACGGAAATGATGAGGAGATGAGGCTGAAATTACATTAAGATTCAAATTTGGACTAAATGCCAACAGTATCAGACTCGGGGACGTTTGGGGACTTCGAGCCGCTACGGGTGAAATAACTGCCGGCGATTAAAAAGTGGGCGGGGCACGAGATGAACTTTTCTCAACTTCCAGCAGAGCAGTTGAAGCAGCGACCAATGAGAGTGCAGGATACTGTTGGTTGACGTATGGCCTGGTAGTAAATATGTTAGAGGCAACCAGAGCTGAAATGCCTGCTAACGACAGCTGTCCGCTTCACAGTGATGCGCTGAGCTAATTGCTTCCAGTATGGATGCAGCTTTATGAGCCACGCTGACATTAAATTCATATTAAAGTGGAGGCTCAGCTCTTTATTTACAGACTCCAGCTGACTGAACTGACTGAGTAATAATTTCTGGAACAGAAACCTGCAGGAGCAGTGACCGGAGGGCTCCTGTAATGACCACATTCTCCAACTGGCCGGTAAATAGTTGCTGGAGGTTGTCACAGTTGCTCATTAAACAACGGGCAACTGGCACGGAAGATCCGACCTGTCTGCAAACACTCGCCAGCTACTCTCCGAGTGGTAGAGAAACTTGGAAAAAGTGTGACGTAGGGCTGCAACGATTCCTCGAGTAACTCGAATAATTCAATTATAAAAAATCCTAGAAGCAAATTTGTTGCCTCGATGCTTCGTTTAAACTCTGCAGCGCTCAGCTGTCAACGTGCAAGTGGAGCATTTCACCCGCATCAGCAGCACTGAAGTTCTCCGTTATCTTCTTCTTGTAGTGAGTTTGTTTCACACAGAGAAAAACTGCAGTATGGAAGTTAAAATATGCAGATGAACTGTTAGTACGAAAAAAGTATTTCTTATCTGATTACTCAATTAATCGATGGAATAATAGAATACTCGATTACTAAAATTATCGATAGATGCAGCCCTAGTGTGATGCAATCCAGAAATGGAGAATATTCTCCTTCAAAGTAAAAGTTGCACCTTTTGAAACATGTTGGTTGCTGTGTTAATGTACAACTTTTACTTTGAAGACAAACGTTCTCCATTTGCATCCAAGCTTCTCGACCGCTCGAGTGTTTGCAGACAAGTCACCGTCCTCCATGTAAACCACCAGTGACCACAGCAATCTGCTAGCAACAAACCACAAGGAGGGTTTTAGTACCTCCTTGTATCTGATTTCACCCGCTGACAGCAAGCTACCACCAGCAACCACTCTCCAACCAGTTGGAGAATACACATTTTTCCCAAGCAACCGCCGACTGCAGAGGGGGGGCCCTGAGCGGTCTCTAGGCCGGTGTACCTGATGTTCTTGGTTTCAGTCGACCTGCACATCTATGTGCAGCATGTTTATAATATGGGCTTAAATAATATATTAATGTCTCAGAGTCTGTAAATTAAAATAAATCATGTATAAATGTGTTGGCTCAGCAGGGATTATATTTAATGAGAAAAGTGGAGAATATTCCCGTTTAAGTGACACAGAATACCTGAAAGTCTCCCTGCATTATACTCCAGTTTATGATTATTGTGTTTTCGTTTAAGATATTTTCATAAATGGATGCAGAGAAATGTGCAAACCGGTGCATAAAAATCCACCAGAATACAGCACATCCAGTCTGACGCTCAGCTGGAGAACCTCTGCATGCCCCACAGTTGTGTTTAAGTTTCCTGTGCCTGCAGTCTGTTTAAAGGAGTATCAGAAAACCTCAGCTTCTGGGAGCTGGCCAATCAGAAGAAAGATAGCTTTTCTGGACAAACGGCCTTAAAGGGACAGCTTGTTGAGCTGAGGAGCAGCACAAAGGGCCAAGTTTTGGACTACGAATAAATTAAACTACTCCAGAAAAGCCCAAGACTGTAAATGTGGAAATAACTCGAAAATAGAGCGCCTTTAAGATATGGTCAAATATTAACGGACTGGTATCACATGGTGGCACAAACAGTCTCTGAGTGGATGATATAATAAACGAGTATAAATGTGGGGACGCGGTGGCCTCATAAAGCAACATCTCCTCACTTTTATAAGAAAATTAAAGTGATAAAAACACTGCGGGACTCAGTAAAGCTGTGAAACACACTCAGGCGCACCTTTAGCGTCTCGTATGCGGTCGCAATGAGCAGGAACTTGGTGTGCGCGGACTCCACGGTCTCCCCCTCCGAGCCGGGCTCCCCCGGCCTGAAACGGTCCGGGTGGTACCGCCGGGCCAGCTGCCGGTAAGCCCGGGCGATCTCCAACTTGGAGGCCTCCCGAGTGACGCCGAGCACGTCGTAGCACACCTCCTTCCCGCAGTACAGACCCTCCACCAGCGCCGAGACCGCCGGCAGGGAGGACACGGAGAGGAGCAGCACTGCGAGCCGCCACCACGACTTCAACGACCGCGGACACCCGGAGCGCCGCCCGCCGCCGCTCCGCTCCTCGGGAGCAACCATCTCTGCCGTCCGCCTGCCTGCTGTCCCGTCGCCCACTGAACACGACATCAAAACGAGCCGGAGCGGAAGGATGACGAGCCGCCAAAGATCGTTTGTAGACAAGATGAAGCCTCGTTTCTTTCTTTCATTGATTATTTTATTGCTTTTATTTTGTGATGATTGAGTAACTGCATCACTTTACTTTGCAGTGTTGGATAAACATCAGTTTAGTCCTGCAGGTGGGTCATCTATCTAATCTTATTTATCAATCAATCAATCATCGTTGCAAACTGAGTCAGTTCAGACAAGAAAAGAAAAGAAAAAAAAAAGCAGAAATTTGGCTGTGGTGAAAGAAGTAGTTTGTCATGTGAACAGTAAAAAACACAGCACCTTGAATTTTAAAATTGGCCTCCCTTCACACAAAACATTAAAAAAAAGAGAAAATTAATAAAAAATAATAAAAATCAAAATAAATACAATAATTAAGAATACAGGTGCTGTTAGTAAGTAAGATGTGAACAAAACAATGAGCTATAATGATCCCTGTACCTTGTGCAAACACTGAGAGCAGACGGTGCTGTTAGCAGAATAACAATGATTATTGTTGCACTGAGGAAATAACAGGAGGGGTGATGGAGGGGAGGGAGCAGTGCTGACTGTCCTTTTGTGAGTCTTTGTGTCCTTGACTTCAGACTCGCTTGCTCACGGGCAGAAGTGTAAACAGGCCTCGTTGGGTGTGTGTGTCATTAATGACTTTGTGGGTCCTCCTGACGGCTTTGGTGGTGTAAATGTCCTGTAGCGATGGGGAGACTGCTCCTGAGATGAACAGCGCATCTTTCATGCTCCACTGTAACTGAATTGGTGATTCCCTGACGGAACCCTCCCAAAGGGATTAATAAAGTTTAATCTAATCTCTAATCTAAGTTTAATTTAATCTAATCTACACTCTTAGCTGTACAGCTACATGATGATAACAAAGTTTTTTATGGCAGATTTATCCCTTTGTGTACTCTGAGAATATCACAGGGGATTTTATTCTCATAAATGTAGGTCTTTAATCTTGATAATTCAGAATTTCTCATTGAAAACATGCATACTGGAAGGGAAATGCCAACAATAACATGACTATTTAGTATTCTTTATCCT
Source organism: Australoheros facetus (assembly GCA_030220045.1). Taxonomy (NCBI): domain Eukaryota; kingdom Metazoa; phylum Chordata; class Actinopteri; order Cichliformes; family Cichlidae; genus Australoheros; species Australoheros facetus. Next base: position 39,392 of record JASGAU010365973.1, read on the forward strand.
TTATTTTATTATTCTTTGTTATTATTACATTAACGACTAAATATTTATGCAAAATACTTTCATACATACCAAATATTTTCTAAACAACAAAAACTGTAGTGAATGAATGAATGAATAACTGATCTGAGTGCTGCCTCCTCCTCTCATAAACAACCTTTGACTCGAGGACTGAGAGATGACGCGGCATGCAGCGACTACCTCTCCGTCGCCCTCTAGTGGTGGAGTTAACAGCTGCAATGACTTTGTTCATGAAAGCCTCGCACAGTTGTGAATGTTCATGAGTCATTCTCTTCTTTCTTTGATTTTCTCTGCATTGATAAACTTTAATAAACTTTAATGATCCCACGTTGGGAAATTTTGCACATTACAGCAGCTCAAGTACAGAGATGGATTAAATAAAATAAAATAAAATAGAAAACACTATAATCTGTCAGTGTTCTTCCTGTGTTCCACGTATGAATGGAACACCTTCTCTCATACACAGTAGTGCTAATTCTCAGAGAGCCCACCAGTTTGTTAGGATGCAGTAATATCTCCAACTATTATTTTTTTGCTATTATTTTTAGTTAATATTCAATCAAAAGAAAAGAAAAAATAGAATACATAGAAAAATACAAACAATTTGACCGTCCATCCATCCATCCTACTTCCTTCATACTTGTGAGTAATTTCAAACGGAATTTCTGTAATTACTCATTACTGTGAGGATGCTGGTTTGAATCAGTTGGCATTGGAATATTGAGGTGTTGAGGTGCTGCCTGTCTCCACTCTCAGTGTGCCACTATGAGCCCTTGAGCAAGGCGCTTTCTGCCCACTGCTCCGCATATTGTCCTGTGTGTAATGGAATAAATGCAGAGACTGAGTTTCACTACATGCATGTGTATGTGACAACAAAAGTTGTTTGTTTACACGGGGGCACTAAGGGAAAATTTACAGTGTTGCAAACAGCAAAGGAACAGTAGAACACAGTACAAAACAAGAATAAATAATATAAAATCTGATAAAAAATACTAAAATCTCTACAACAAAAATCTCTAAACATTTATATACATTAGTAAGAGTGAATGATTATTGCACATTTATTGCATAGGTTGTTAACTACACACAAAATCATGCAATAATCATGAACTCTGCAGGAGTCTCTGAACTACCTTTGAAACAGGTCGGAGTCAGGCTGATATAGACTGAGAGATTAGCTCCACCCTGTGGGCGGAGTCTTCGCTCTAACATTAAAACAGTGAGGTGCTGTTTCAGTTCATTCTCCATGAAGTCACGAGCAGATCAGAGATGGGCAGCAGCAAGTCGATACCAAAAGGTGAAGTTGGAGCTTTGATTTACTTCAGACTAAATTTAGACTTTCAGCAGAATGAAAGGACACAAATAACAGACAAGGAGAGATCGTTTTAAAGATTTTAACTTTATTTACTGAAACACAGAGATTATACTTGGG
>JASGAU010365975.1:0-13392 GCA_030220045.1 Australoheros facetus
CAAAAAATTACAATTTTATATCTTTATGTTTGAAGCCTGAAATGTGGCAAAAGGTTGAAAAGTTCAAGGGGGCCGAATACTTTCGCAAGGCACTGTATATGGGTCCTTTCCAGTGAATGTATCATTGCTCGATAAGTTTTGTTTTTCCCATGTTCCATGAATGCACATGGTACCTCTCCCCTACAGAGGGAGAAAACATTTTTTACCACGGTCGGGAAAGCAGAACGGCTGTGGAACTTAGTGATTTAAGAAATTTAGTTGTCATTTTGGAAGCACAGAAACCATATAGTTGATCCAGTGATGTGTAAATGCCACTAAGGGTGTATTAAGTTACGAAGAATTTCCTGGCTGGGGTTTTTTTTTTTTTTTTTTTTACTGATAGAAACTGCTTCTAAGGACTGAGCTGGGACGCCTGAGGACTGGATGCTGGAGATCTCTACGCAGGACGTCTCATACCATGGCCACCTGTTCCCAGGAGGGTGGCAGGACCTGAAAGGATTTTCCTTTTTTTCCCCTTTCTCAGAGGATTTGTTACTTTTCCCTTATTTGACCTAAGATCTAATATATTTTATTTGCTACGTTTCTTTGGGTCAGGACTGATTCCATAAACAACTGATCCCATAAATAACTGATGCATCAGGAAAAATTAGGAGTAACTGAACTCTACTCTAAATACCCTGACACAAGTGGACTTTAAGTGCAAAAATGACATGGACATTGTGTTCAGTGGACATTATAGGAATGGTATCAAGGGAAACTGAGGGAATGGAATTATTGTTTTGTTGGTCTGCCAATGTATATTTAAAGGTCAGTTCATTAATGACCCTTGCTAAACGTATGCGATGTTAAATTCCTAAAAATACACTGCATTCTTAACTAAGAACATTGAGTGTAGTTTGTAGTGGTTAGAGGGTTTTCCTTTGGATTTAACAGCTGCCACCACCAATCTTCTACGGATGAAGAGAAGTGACCCTAATTGTGCATACTTTGGCAACAAATCAAACCAATAGTTACTTGCATCCTGGTCTGCTACATTCTCAAAGGGTTACAATAACAATAAAATATTGAGCAAAATTCATAGGCTAGTGTGGCCTTCTCAGTTTAGATAAAATTTGTGCAACTGTGCGTTTGATTGGAGGATTTCCTAACTTTTCCTGCCCTGTCACAAATTTAAATCAGTTCTGATTGGATGTTGTCCCTGCCAAGCATTTTCATCTTGTTTTCATTTGTTGAGTCTCAATTAATTTCGTCATTGTTTTTATCCTTAAATAGTTATCATCTCGTTTTCGTCATGAAAAAATGGTTGACAAAAACTATAACGAAAATAGTTCGTCAACAAACTTAACACTGGTGTGTGTGTGTGTGTGTGTGTGTGTGTGTGTGTGTGTGTGTGTGTGTGTGTGTGTGTGTGTGTGTGTGTGTGTGTGTGTGTGTGTGTGTGGACTCACTCAACTGTCTTGCTCCATGCTGGAGGGTTGCTCATTGTCATAAAGACACAATTGCTCAGAATCGTCACCATGATGAACAGACTGAATAATGTTTTGTTTGTAAGAAAAAAATTGTGATCTGTGTCATCATAAAGTCATAGTGTGACATCATACAGGTACAGTGAGACATCATAAAGGATATGAATGAATGAGGATCTTGATGGCTAAGGTCCTCAGTGGGTTGAATGGACTCAGGAGGTAACAGGCAGGCTCAGCATTAAACCTGTAGATGATGTTTCCCTTACTGAGCACAATGAAGGTCTGCAGAGAGAGAGGTGACAGGCAGACAGGTGTTTGCAGGTCTGGTGTCTGTATGAAACCTTCATAAGAGTAAAGTTTTGTTTGTGTTTAAGTGAATCTTTATGATCTGAGAGCAGAACAGAAAGAAATGGTAAAATAAATGAGCAAATATAAAATCTGATCTAATTTCTGATGCAAGTCCATCATGACCTCCCCACCTAGCCTTAATATTATTTGGGTTCAGGTCTCAGGGGCAGCACTGATCATCAGCAACAAGGTCATGTGCGAACAGTGGACTGCTTCCTCTGTAGATGCCTCTTAAAGCTGAACCCAAACAGAGAAAGCTAATTTCTGCTGCTGGTGTCTGCGATCACTTTTTCAGTCATTCCCAACAGATCATGGTCATAGGTGAGGTTAAGAAAATAGATTAACCAATAATCATTATCAGCTCTCTCTTTACCACAACAGGCCAGTACGGTGTAATTTCAATGCTGATGCTGTTGATGAGGGAAGAAACTCCTCCTAACCCTTAGTGGGCACTCCATCCAGCTTTTGAGAACAATGTTCTCAAAAGCAGAGACAACATCCTGAGATCACCAAACCTGACACCCACCACTTCTCGATTGTACCTAAAATTCTGTCCATAAAGTTATGAACAGACTCAATAAAGTGCAACCATGGCAAAGCTCAACACCTACCAAGAATTAGTCTGGCTTATTGCCAACAATATGGACAAAGCTCTCACTGTGGTGATACAAGGACTAAACAGCCCATAAGAATGGGCTCAATACCCCATACTCGCAAAGCACCCCCCACAGTTCACCCTGTGGAATGCAGTCAGATATCTTCTCTAAGTCCACAAAACACATGTAGGACAAACTCCCACTTATCCTTTAATATCCTTGAGAGGACAAAGAGCTGGTTTAGTGTTCCACGACCAGGATGGAAGTCTCTTAAATCTGATCCATCCACTCATTTAGTTCGTCTGAATACGGATGAGCATATCCATCCATCCATCCATTCTCTTCTGCTTATCCGGGACCGGGTCGCGGGGGGCAGGAGCCTAAGCAGAGAGGCCCAGGCTTCCCTTTCCCCAGCCACCTCCTCCAGCTCATCCGGAGGGACCCAAAGGCGTTCCCAGGCCCGCTGAGAGATATAATCTCTCCAGCGTGTCCTGGGTCTACCACGGGGCCTGCTCCCGGTGGGACATGCCTGGAACACCTCACCCAAGAGGCGGCCAGGAGGCATCCCAATCAGATGCCCGAGCCACCTCAACTGGCTCCTTTCTATGTGGAGAAGCAGCGGCTCTACTCTGAGCCCCTCCCAGTTGGCCACACTCCTCACCTTATTTCTAATGGAGAGGCCAGCCACCCTTCAAACGAAACTCAATTCTGCCGCTTATATTTGCGATCTTATTCTTTCGGTCACTACCCAAAGCTCGTGACCATAGGTGAGGGTAGGAACGTAGCTCGACCGGAAAATCAACCCTTGACAGGCCGGTGCAGCGTCTGCATCGCTGCAGAAACAGCCCCAATCCATCTGTTGATCTCCCGCTCTCTTCTCCCGTCACTCGTGAACAAGACCCCGAGATATTTGAACTCCTTGACTTGGAGCAGGAACTCATTCCTGAGCTGGAGCGGGCACTCCACCCTTTTCCGGCCGAGGACTATGGCTTCAGCTCCTGTAGGCCCACCACCCGCAGGAGGCCTCATAGGGGTTGGGTGCAGTGTGTGTCGGGCGTAGGCCCCGGCGGACCAATCCCCGGCTATCGAGACTGGCTGATGAGCATTTTTTTTTTTAAACAAAAATACCTTCTGTGATTGGTAGAAAGGATCCAGGTCCTCCAATGGGGTATTGAGAAACTCAGGAGGTGGGTCTCCATATATAAGGGGAAGGGGTTTCCCAGCCTCCAGGTCACTAACTGGTTTAGGAAGATCTTCCTCTGCAATCTGTGAGACAGACAGAGTATTGATTATATGTTGTCAGTGTATTACTCCCCCATTCTTAGCCAATCAGTATATTTTATACCTCAATATTGTTCTCTTTCCTTATCTGATGTTCCTTTTCTTCAGCTTCATGGCGTCGTTGGATTTCCTCCAGTGATGCTGGTGTGAATCGTTTGAAAATCTCAGAACCAACAGGGGGCAGAAGAGATGCCATGTTGGCATAATGCAGAACCTCCTGACCTCCCCCAGGTGCCTTCCCCTGTAGGGATGAGAAAAACCCTTTTATCAGACATGAGTACATTGATGTCACAGTTAAAATCTTTTTTTTAATTATTAATTTAAAAAACAATCAAAACAATGGCTAAAGAAATGTGATTGTTTCTATGATTAGAAGATTCAATCAGATGGTCCAGTGATAGTTTGAAATTATATGATTGTGACTCTAAGGGCGTTCTCTTTTCCCGCTGTCTTTAAGTGCTGCTCACAGAGGGTTGTCTGTTCATTTTCTCTAATATTTTAGTATTTACCTTACAGTAAAGCTTCCTGCTGCCAGATGGTTATTATAAAGAAAACTGAATCAAAACTAAAACATTTAATCTGAAGTCTGTTAGCGAATTGGATGCAGTGTCTCAATACACTTGTGCCTATCATGTCTTCAGCATTGGTGGGGTTGACCCCACCCTTGTGTTGCTATGGCAGCAGCAGCTGTTGGGAGTCATCATTTTGACCCTTGGGTGTAAAATTACAGTGAGTACGATGACCTGGCTCATTCCCACACACACACACACACACACAAACACAAACACACACACACTCCTCTTAGTGTTTCTACATGATTTTCTTTCAGCCCCTCTTCACCCCTCTCTGATCGCCCCCCCAAATGTCTTCTCAGACTAATCTAAGCATCCTTCCAGTGCTTTATTTTGACAAAAAAAAAAAAAGTTGTGCCTTTCTAAATGTCCTGTCATTGTTAAATGTGTAAAAATATTTTCTCTTTTTTAAAAAACTCAATACAGATGATGAGTTCGCCTGAAAAGCACCTGAGTTGTTTCCCTGATGATGTTTGTGAATCTCAGAGTGAAGTTCAAAGTTCAGATCAGTCATCAGAGAGAAAACGTTGCTGCTGTTGCACAAATTTTACTGTTTTTATTTTAGCCGTGTGTCAGAGATGACAATCAATAATGAATGTTACTAACCACTATTGATCACATGGCTGATTGAGTTTTAAATAAGACTCAACAGCTCTTTGGGAAATTGTCAGCCTGTCTCTCAGCTCATCTGTCAGCTTAGTGACTCTGCTAGTTCCCACAAATATTAGGCTACAGGAAGCTAAATAGAGCCGCACGCACGGACGCACGCACGCACGCACGCACACACACACACACACACGAAAATGTACAAAGCATGCATCAGATAAAACATGACTACAGAAACTCTGATAATGGTAGAAAACAAGGCTTACTGTTCTAGCCTCTGAAGCTGTGTCCTCTGATTTAACTTGAAGGTGTATGTGTTTATATGTGTGTGTGTGTGTGTTTATTAGTGTGTGCCCATCACTGACATGTCATTCAGCCTCTTGTACTGGTGATAGCTGGCGCCAAACACAGTCTGACAGATATTAATGTGTTGATTCACCGCAAGACAGCATGAAAGACCATTTAACATTGCATTCACAATGACCATTTTAAGCTACTCCCCTTTAAGTTACTGTCACTAATACTGAGAAAAGGCAGTTATGTTAGATTAAATCTATCACCTGCCTCAGACCCTTATATTATCACACCGCTAGAGAAGCTAGAGAGTAGAAGAATATATTATGAAACTAGAGACACCAGCAACCACTGTTGATTGACTTCCAGAACAAAGTGGGCAACATAGAAGGGAATCTGAAACCACTGGCTGAAGATAAATGTAGATTTTATAAAATTTTATAAAAAAATTCACAATGACACCCAGTTATGCCAATTGGAGGTCACTAAAGTTAATATTAAATCGATGTGTAACTTTGCCAAAAATAATGTCCTCAGTCAGATGAGGATATTTAGCTGCCTGCTCTCCTTAAATTGCTGTCTGGGCGGTGTTGAAAAAAAATGATGTGGGCTTTATAGGTAATTGGGAAATTATCTCATCAAATAATTTTCATCATCACCATGTATGACTCTGGACACTGTGGCTCCACTGAAAAAGAAAGCCTCAGTTCAATAAGGAGAGCTCATTAGGAGAAAATGAACAAGATTTATTCATAATACAATTAGTTGTTGACTCCGATGGGCCACTGAAGCTTAAGGGAATCCCAGTAGACATAGGAATTAGGCAGGACCTCCTGGAGTCTAGTGGTAGAGACCAAGATGAAGGCTTGGAAGGAGCTCTTGGGTGGTGAAGGGGAGGTGGTGGTTTGCACAAATTAATCTGGAAGGTATAATGACAGATAACCAGTTAAATTTAAAGCACGCTGAGTGGAGGCAGATTAGCTCAAGGAAGGCGGGCAGAAAAATTACTCGACTGGGAGCGATGCAGTCATTATTGAGTTTGACAGTGTGGGAAAGTGGACATGACACAAGAGAAAGGATCAAACACCAGGGAAAGAATGTGGATGAGTTATTTTAGATCTTGCTTACTGAACTTACACCTAAACTTTATAAGTGCTTGACTGCCTGGTATAACTCACAACTACATATCTTGAAGCAGCTAGCTCGTAAGCTGGAAAGGAAATGGTGTCTCACTAATTGCATGTATTTTAATTCTGTTTTGTGTTTTTTAGAGCTGAGTGAGCCAAGAGGGACAAGCCAGTGGCAGGGTGTTCCATTCCCTGGTGGTGGGATTCTTTCCTCTTCTGTTCACATTTGTTGTTGTGCAGCACTTTGGGTGAAATTGTGGAGCGCGATATTCTTTTTCTTCCTTTTCTGTTAAGGCCCCCTGCCGCCGTTAAGTCCAGGTCAGCTTTTATTTTGAATTTCCCAGTTGGTGCGCAAGTACTATTACAGCCAACCTATTTTATGATTATGGTTTTATTTCTTTTAACTGCATTGTTGCTTACTCTCTTTACCACAATATTGGTCTATTGTGGTAAAGAGAACTGAGCATAAAAGCGAACCTTTAAATTTACCAGTCAGTCAATCTACTTCCCCAACCTCACCTATGGTCACAAGCTCTGGGTAGTGAGGGAGAGGAAGAGGGAGGTCTGGGTTTCTCTACTTGGGCTGCTGCCCCCATGACCCAGCCCTGGATAAGTGGAAGGAAATGGATGGATGGTTAGATATTATAAACCAGTGATTTCCTCAGCTGACTCAACCCTGCTGCTCCAAACACACAGGCAGTTTTCCAGGACAAATTTACAGTCTGTGAATCAAGATGATCGCAAACTCTCCTGGAAAATATTTAGCTGCATTAAAGGAAGGGGGAGTGGTGCCTTCTTGAATCTGACTGAGGCTCTAAAAAGCTTTAGTTTTTACAGAATTAAATCCCTTTCACCTGAAAAATGTAATCTTTCCATGCCTGCAGAACCAAGAATGGTGGAGCCAGGCAACTTTGTTCATAATCAATGGCTGATCAAAGGTCAGTTATTTGCTGTTGCTGTGTGAGACATTACTACAGCTTAGAATTTTGAGTGAGATTCATCTAGAGGAAGAATAAATACAGTTTTCTGTTAAGAAATGGAAAATTTTAGAAATGAAGTCTTTCTGCCCAATTAATTAAAAAAAAAATCAGATCAAGCTTAAATCAGTCCTGTATTCTTTCTCTGCAGCTTCAGTCATTGTTTGTCTAATTCTTTTATTGTTTAAAAGTTTGAAGAGTGTGTCCAAACTTTCCTGAAACTGCAGAGAGGCTGAGTGGCAGACAGACCCAAAAATAAATAAATAAATAAATAAATAATCAGAAAGGCAGTTCAGTTCTAATGCTGACACTATGAAAGGAAACACACACACGCGCACACACCTATATGCACACATACACACATGCATGCGCACACACTCAGTTATCGGTGGTGTTGGTCCAGCAGAGTGTGATGATGCTGTGTCACGCTGATAGAGAAAAGTCCTTCTGCTTTCAATATGTGTGTGTGTGTGTGTGTGTGTGTGTGTGTGTGTGTGTGTGTGTGTGTGTGTGTGTGTGTGTGTAACTGTAGCCTGCAGAATGCTGTTGGACACGCTCAGTAACGTTCGGTATTTCCTGTCTCTTACTTGGCTTTGCTGGTCTCTGAGCAGGAAGTGAATGACAGACTACAGCTGCAGACTCCTCCTACAGACAGGGGCTGCTGCTGCTCATATAATTTCACAGAAATATTGATGCAGCTATTCAGAAGATTAACATCACACCAACCTATTTCCTGAAAAACAGTCAAAAATGTAATTCTTATTTTTACACATTAAGAGAAACTCTTAAACTTAAACCATACTGACTTTAAACAGCACAGGAATCCCAATGGCAACATAAAAATGCTAGAAATGTTATGTGATTGGTGTCACCTTATCAGTGTTTAATGTAACACCTTTCATTCAGCCTGACAGAGAATTATTTTTGTTTTTCCTGTTAGATGAAAAATCAGCACCAAGATTTACAGCAACAACAACAATAGTAAAAACAATAACAATTATTATTATTTATATTACATCACTAAATAATACACACAGACACACACTGAGGGATGAATCTGGGTTTCTTTGGGGTCAGTATTGAACTCATCCTCAGACCACTGACCTTTTACTTAGCGGTCAACTTGCTATTTCCATTTCTGCATTAAAGATGGAGTACACAAGAAGATCAGCGACCATGTGACAGAAGGCAAAGAGCGAGCTGCAGCTGTGCCATCAGACTGTGAGCTACCTGAATAATCTACCTGTGAGAAACAGATGGGAAATATATCATCAACATGTGACTGTGTTGCTTTCCACTGTGATGGAATAATTTCACTGTTTCAGGTTTTCTGTTTCTTATCATCAGATATATATCTTATATATCAGACTGCATGAAGATAAGGTGATCTCAGCTGTAGCCATTTTATTTGTGTTTATACTGTAGTCATCTCCTGTGTGTATGTGTGAATACAAAACTAATGTATTTCCATAGTCTGACATTGCACACCAATATATTCAGTGGCATGATCTCAGCTGCTATGATGAGGTGATTCACTTTTCTCTTATCTTCGGAAAAGCAGATGAGCATTCACAGAGTTTGCAACTTATCTCCACTACCTGGTTTGCTTTGTATAACCATCTCTCACTGTTTGCCACAACTGATTATTTTATTGATTTAATTATTTCCTTCACATGTTTAATAACTTTTCTCAGTGCTCCCACTCCTTTTCTATTTCTGATGATTGGATAGCTGAAACCTTTTGAAGATCTGGACAATAATGGCAAAACACTGCAGTCATTTACCATATGCAAAGTAACTGCTTAACGTGGTCCCAGCTGGGTTGTGGTTTGGTTATGGTAAATTTAGATCATCTGAAGATTGTTGGTGTTAAATTTTGCTGTGTGAGTTTCTCTGATTGAGACATCATGAAACTCATCGACAGCAAGTTCAGATTCTCCAGTTTCTCTCTGAAATCTCTGTGGACAAAAAATGAGCTGCAGGGCTGAGCAGCTGACAGATGCCAGTGCACGCACACACATGCATGCTCATGCATGCATGAAAACACACGCACGCACGCACGCGTATTCTGTTAAGATCACATTGCAAATCAGATGCCAAGAAACTATAAATCCTCCTACCATCTTCCATCACGTGTGTGTCAGTGCATGGGTGTTTCATTCAGTCATGTTCCTCTTCAACTCCCAAAAATATATGAAATAAAAGTAGACCATCAACTAAGACAGGAAAGAGGCAGGTAAAAATAAATGGCAAAAAGCCCCAAAATACACAAATTTCAATGAGAAAAACAAAACAGGAACCCACAAAATGCGATCTTAAGGAACCAGAGATGGCCAAATGGAGGGCAAACAACCAAACAAGTTGAGAGGCAAGAGGTAACACAAGTAGGCCAGACTAAACACAGGTAAGTACCATAAAACAAAGTTAAAACTAATGTGATAACAATCACAAAGGACGGAAAAGAAGAAAAGCCCTCTCTATGTCATGGTCCTGGGCCGGTGGCCCAGTGTTTTGTGCTTCTTTTGTATAGCTCGGTTTTGTTTTTCTTGGGTTGTGCCTTTTAGTGTTTCTTTTAGATAGTTTTCTCAGTTTGTTGCTTAGATGTTCTGTTTAGTTTCCCTTCCTGTTGTTTCTTTCTGAATGTCTGATCCCCTTTGTCAAGTTCCCTGTGTTAGGTCTGCGTGTGTTTTGGTCACTTTCTTGTTTTATTTTGGTAGTCGGGTGCTCCATGTGTTTTGTGTTGTGTTTTACTTCCTGTTATTAGTCTCATTCATTTCACCTGTTCCCAGTTGTTTCCCCTCACCCCTTGTTTCCTGTGTATTTAAGTCTCAGTGTTGTTTAGTTTGGTGTTCGAGTCCTCGTCAGTTTTTCGTTTTCTAGTTTTCAAGTTTCTGCTTTCGAGTTTGCTGTTTTTATATTTATTGAAGATATATCAATAAATCTCTCTAACCCTGCTCTCACCATGTCCTGCACTGGGGTTCTCCCTGCCTTGCCAGTACCCAGCCGTGACACTCTAAGAATACTGGGAGCCTCAAGGAACAGTATTCACTTTGGCTGAACCTTTTCTAAATACTTTTTTTTGTACACATTTAAATATTAATATAAAAAATTATAATCTGTATACTCTTCTGAAGCCCATGCTCTGGAAAACAATGCAGGAAGTCAGTATATTTGACATTATGAAGACAGTCTTTTTCAGAGTGGCAAGATAGGTCAGGGTCAGCATTCCACTCAGACACTTGTGTCTTACTTCTGCTCACCTGCCTGCTCACCTGCATGCATCCAACCAAATGATGTTAGTTCTTAATATTTTTTTGCTGTGCATGACTAAACTGTGGAGCTAATCATTACTAAGACATTTAACAGGATCACAGTTCAAAGTACTCAACATATCAGGATATTAAATTGAACAGATGTGGGATTTAAAAAAAAATACTAAAGAAACTCTGATATTTAATAGGAGAAATGACCAAATGTTAGTTTTCTGCTGCAAAATTTGGTCATGACATGAATTGAACACAGCCACTGAAAGACAAACTTTAATTCAATTAAGTTCAGTTAAATTCAATTTTATTTCTATAGTGCCAGATCACAACAGTCAACCAGATCACAACAGCCAGTTGTTGCAACTGATTGGGGGTGAGGAAAGGGAGACAGGACAAAAGACAACTGTGGAAGAGAGTCAGAGATTAATAATAACTTATTGCAACTGAGAGGTGAGTGAAGAAAAACTCAGTGTATTATGGGAACCGCCCCCTGCAGCATATGTCACAGTGTGTGGGAGCAGACCATGTGGCGTGTGGAGATGATGTCCCACAGTTTAAATTAACAGAAGGTTAGCCTTTATTGTGGCCGATATAACAAACTTACACGAGGAGCACGGAGAACACAGGAACAAAAACACTACCACAACAACAACATGAATCCAAAGAGAGACATGGGGAAGACAGAGATAAATACACAGGGGGGTGGTTTGGTAAGTGGCAACAGGTGTGGAGCACAGCTGAACTTAATCACCTAAGAAAGAAAACTAAAGAAAGAGCACAAGAGTCAAAGACTAAAAGTAAAACAGGAAAATGCATAAACAGGAACACAGAAACACAGACTTGACACATGAGGAGGTAGGCACACTGAGGGAATCAAAACATAACTATACCAAGCATACCATTCATTTAACAAAACAAAGAATCAAAAGCTGAATAAGAATGAAAAAACAGAAAACACTAGGTCCTAGACCCATGACCATGACAGCCTAAGCCTATTGCAGTGTAACTAAACTGAAAGTTGAAGGTTCTGCCTCCCATTCTACTCTTAAGTATCCTTGGAACCACAAGTAAGCCAGCAGTCTGAGAGCAAAGTGCTCTATTGGGGTGATACGGTACTATGAGGTCTTGAAGATAAGATGGGGTCTGATTATTCGAGGCCTTGCATGCAAGAAGGTTTTTAAATTCTACTCTGGATTTAACAGGAAGCCAATGAAGAGGAGCCAATATGGGAGAAATATGCTCTCAATTTCGAGTCCCTGTCAGTTTTCTTACTGCAGCATTTTGGATCAGCTGAAGGCTTTTCAGGGAGCTTTTAGGACAGCCTGATAATAATGATTTATAATAATCTAGCCTAGAAGTAATAAATGCATGAACTCACGTTTACTGCATCATTTTGAGACAAGATGTTTCTAATTTTAGAAATATTGCACAATTGCAAGAAAGCAATCCTATATATTTGTTCAACATGTGCATTGAAGGACATATCCTTCTCATGTACTGCTGTGTCAGGCATGTTGAGGACCCCAAAGCAAGACTTGTGAAACAGGGTTAAAACTCAAAAACATCAGCTTTACTGCTAGAAAGCACAGAGGCCCAGGACCCCTAATTTAATAATCCCTAATTTCCTTTGGGATCAAAAACATATCTGTCTGTCTGACCATGACAATCCTGGTCACAAATGAGTCCATGATTCCTCACGGTGTTACTGGACGCTGTATCTGGTTAGACACCATGTTTCTAAGGTTTGTAGGGCCAAGTACAATAACTTCAGTTTTAGCCGAAGCTGGATGGATGGATTTGGTCTGGAATATTTTTGCAGTGGAAAAGTATGATATGCCTTCTAATAATATTGCCTAAGGGAAGCATGTATAATGTAAACAGAATTGGTCCTTGCACAGAACTCTGTGGAACTCCATAATCAACCCTAGTGTGTGAAGAAGACTCCCCATTAGATATATACAATTCAAACCACTGCAGCCCAGTAACTTCAATACCTATGGCATGCTCTAATCTCTGTAATAAAATATTATGGTCAACAGTATTGAATGCTGCACTGAGATCTAACAGGACAAGCACAGAAATGAGTCCACTGCCAGAGGCCCTGAGAAGATCATTTGTATCCTTCACTAATGCAGTTTCTGTACTGTGATGAATTCTGAAACCTGACTAAAACTCTTCAAATAAACCATTCCTCTGCAGTTGCTCAGTTAGCTGTTTTACAACTACTCTTTCAAGAATCTTTGAGAGAAAAGGAAGGTTGGCGATTGGTCTATAATTAGCTAAGACAGCTGGGTCGAGTGATGGCTTTTTAAGTTCTGGTTTAATTACAGCCACCTTAAAAGCCTGTGGTACATAGCCAACTAACAAACACAGATTGATCATATTTAAGATTGAAGATGAATCATTTCCATTAGTTTTATGTTAAACATTTATTTACCTGAAATGTATTATATCATATGTATTGGGATAATACATATATGTATTATTATATGTATTGGTTAACCTGGTATATAATTTTAAATAATACCAGTACACATTGTATCATTGTATCACAGCAGATTTAATGTACAGCTGCCGAGCAAAGCAGAAGATTGGCGCAGGGTGAGTGTTTGTATTGTGGAAAAAGGACATTTCATCAACACCTGTCCGGTGCGGCCAAAAGGCCCGGCCCGTCAGTAAAGGTGGGGTTACTGGCAGGCAAGGAGAGCTCCTGTTCCCCCCAGCTTGGATTGTTAATCCCTGCTAAGATTAACCTTCATTAGTGTTGTAGTCAAGACCACCTAACCCGAGACCGAGACAAGACCAAGACCAGAGTGTCTTGAGACCGAGACAAGACCAAGACTTTTAGGGTCCGAGACC
>JASGAU010365977.1:0-13968 GCA_030220045.1 Australoheros facetus
GATGCTGTGTACTCCCAATATTCTCTTAACCAACCTCTGAGGCCGTCACGGAGCAGCTGTATTTGTACTGAGATTAGATTACACACAGGTGGACTCTTTTAGTCATTAGCAGTCATCAGGCAACTTCTGAATGCAATTGGTTGCACTCAGAAAAAAGGGGCTGAATACTTTTGCACACCACACTTTTCAGTTTTTTAATTGTAAAAAATGTTTTGAATCATGTATAATTTTCTTTCCACTTCACAATTGTTTATCACTTTGTGTTGGTCTTTCATATTAAATTCCAGTGAAATATATTTATGTTTGTGGTTGTAATGTGACAAAATATGGAAAAGTTCAAGGGGTATGAATACTTTGCAAGCCACTGTAATTGTTTGTTCAGAGACATTCACACCAGTGGCCTGCTGGAGGTCATTTTGTAGGGCAGTGCTCATCCTGTTCCTCCTTGCACAAAGGATCAGATACTTAACTCATCAGCAGGAATCTGGGGCAAGGACCTTCTACGGCCCTGTCCAGCTCTCCTAGAGTAACTGCCTGTCTCCTGGAATCTCCTCCATGCTCTTGAGACTTGAGACTTGAGACAGGTATGGCCTCAGTGACACTGACCCTAACCAAATGCAAAACTAGTGAGGAGGGAAAAAATGTCAGTGGCCTCCACCTGTAAAACCATTCCTCATTGTCGTCTCATTGTTTACCCACAAGTGCACCTCCTGTTGTTAATTTCATTAACACCAAAGCAGCTGAAACTGCCTCTGCTGCTTAACTCAAGCAATATACCAAAAGTTTAACTGACTACTCTGATTAAAAAGTGTTCCTTTAATTTTTTGAGCAGCGTATAAAGAAATGAGAGATGGCTCCAAACTTTTGCACAGTGCTATTGTCAGTCTCTGTGAATCCCAATATTAAAGTCACATTGCAAAGACAGAAATCAAGTTTACAAAAACACAAGAAACAAAAGCTTTTAGTTAACCTCTTAGATCACAGTTGGCTGGTTTGTTTTGGTTTGGTTTTATTGCAAACCAAATAGACAATTTTTCCAAAACTCCAAGACGCTACATTTCAAATAAAGTCTCAAACATGTTTTGCATTGCAATTTTTATTGTTTTTTGTTTTTGTTTTTCCCGGTGCCGTGCTGAGTAGCAGCCAGTTACAACCACTCCCACCACTGTTGTCTTTTTTTTTTTTTTAATAGCTTTATCATCCAATAAAGTCAGACTGTAGTTTCAGAGAAGGAGCTAATTGGAGCTAATTGGAGACGTATAACCTGTCTGTTCCAGCTTTCATCATGGGGAATGTGAAAGCTGTTTCTGGTGCCAAAACCACTGGATTACCTAACATAGCTTTGCTTCAACAACAAGGTCCAGTATGAGTCTCACAAATGAATAATGGAGGTATTTAATTCAATTCAAGTCAAAAAACTGTTGGAAAAAGGTGCAAACAGAGTCGTATCAAGGTTTTATTCTTTGCTGTGGGTGTTTAGGATGCGCATTTTAAAAAGGAATGCTTTTTCCTGTTTGGTGTGGAAGAACCTGACCAGCCAGCACAAACCCCCAATTTCATCTCCATCCCACACCTTTGGGATGAACAGGAAAACTGACTTTATCACCCCGAGGCAGTGCTGCAAATTACTACTAATCCCAGCAGCTAGATTAAATTCAATTCAACTTTATTTATATGGTGCCAAACAACAGTTACTTCAAGGCACTTCAGGATGTGGGGGTAAGACTGAAACTAAAAAAGTGGAGGGAACAACCTAACATCAGCAGTCTTTGCTTATATAGTGTCCTCAAAAGCTTTATATCCCAGTGGTGCCTACTGTATATATTATCAAATTTGGCTGCACTAAAATTATAAAGGTAAACCATAAACTTAAATCTGTATCTATAAAGACACATTGTGCTATGTGTTATTGCATAACATAATAACATGTAAATAATATTTTTACTGGGACACTGATGGATAATAAGAAAGCACTCATCCATCACTCTTATACACCAGCTCCTCTCTGATATAAACACATGCATGCACATGAGCACAGATGTTCCGAGAGTTTCTCACAAGTGATGTAGCACCACGGCTCTTCATTAAGATTCAGTGGGACACTCCATCTGCCTGTTAATAATGTGACTGGCTGGAGAGGCACCTCCTATGAAGCAGGCACATGACAAGCACAGGTGAATTCTTATAACACTACTACAGATACACAGCTACTACTGAGGACTACACATTTGCACATTGGCTTTCTTCCATTTCAGCCTGATATCGCAATTCTTATTTTCTTTCTACAAAGCATACCTGACAGCATATGCAGCCAGTTTAAGAATTTTTCATTAGCTGAAATTTCAATGTATTTATTTATTCATTTTTAAATAACTGCTTACATGTCAGTGTTACTCAATGGTTCAATCTCCGAAAAGCTGGCTGATGCCTGTGTTACTATTCCACTATGTTCAGCTTATTTGTATTCTTCAAACTATACCATCTGAACTGAGAAGATCATATTAGAGTTTGAGTGAATTAATGTCAAAGCACAGTTACTTTTACTGGCCAAGCTATTAAAATGAAGAAAAAGCAAGTGCTACACTCTCAAATTATGAGCTACCGCATTAGCTTTAACCTTATGCTCTTCATTTTGTTTCACAGTAATAATATCCTGATGGAAATCAATATCCATACATCCATTTTTTTTAACTGCTTATCTAGCTCAGGCTTGTGGGAGGGCTTAATGGAGCCTATCCCAAGTGTCACTGGTTGAGAGACTACAGAGAGGAACTGCAAACTCCCCAGCCAGCCAACCAACACCTTCTTGCCATGAGGCAACAGTGCTAACCACTGTACCACCATTTACCAAGTTTATATTGATTCAGCAATTTACATGATATATTCCTGTGCAGCAGAACAAGGCACCACAATTTTGGTGGTCTGTATCACACCAATGTGTACTGAATTGGATATTTGATAAATATCAAATTGATATTTGCGGCTGATTTCCTCATCACTGGTCATAGCTTATTAGTCGAAAATCAGTCAATTCAAGGAACTGTCTGATTGGTCGGTGTATTTCTACTGACAACCAAAGTCAAAGGTGAGGTCCTTGGAGTTGTTCAGGATTCATGCATAGAATGTTTTGTCATGGGCTGAGCCATCTAAGAAAGTGTTAACCATGCTTGTGGTCATTTCTGAGCTACATCAAAAAACTTTTGGGATGCTGTGACTCAATTTTGCATGTAACATTTTTTCTTTTACTATGTCACCATGTGTACAGCACAGTGACTGGTAGTATATGTTATGTAATAGTGTCTATCCAGTGAAGTAAAAGAAAGAAAGAAACATGAATATTGCCCTGTGTGCACACTGCTGAGAAAAAGGCAGAGAGAAATGTTTTCACTGTGCACTGATCTCTGTGTAGAAATGTGACTGAAAGTCTAAAAGACTTGAACCCACTCTGTTTACTGTAAAAAAGAAAACAAGCTGTGTCCTTGTATGCAACCGCTATCAGGATTCTCCTCCTCCCTCCTTCTGGTGATCTAACTTCAGTTCTGCTCTGTTTCAATTAAATCCCAGTATTATTGCAGAGCAGAAATATATGGGACTCAGCGCTAAACACTCAGAGTGAGGACTGAGTAAAGACTTTCACGTCTGAGCCAAGATTTTGGCATCAACCTGTGCAATGCAAAAAAAACAGGCATGCTCTGTTGAAATGCTGTTTCCATCAAATTCAGTGTGAGGTAATATTTTTTGTTAACTGGTTCATTTTCTCACTTCAAACATCTGATGTTTTCTGTGTTCTACTCTGAATAAAATCTGAGCTTGTGAGATTGGCAAATTATTTCATTCTGTTTTTATTTATATTTGATGCAGTCATAAAATCATTATCATGCTCTTGGTTAGCAAATTTTTAGCAGCTTCTATGTTTCTTTAAACAATCACATGCTGGGTCTGGCAAGTCAAAATCCTGAATTAATCATAATTTCTACCAGTCAACGAATGACATAAATAATAGCAAGCATTTCTTCATGTACTTCAGCTAACTTTAACATTTGCTAGTTAAGGTTAACATTATTAACTGCCTGTGAATCCAAGGTAAAAGCAAAAACAAGCTTAGAAGTGTGATGTTCTTTCTTTGAAAACTGTAAGTATTAATGTAGACAAGCTGGATCTAAATTAGCTGTTCTCCCACAATGGCTTGGAGTTAGAATGGTGGAGCTCAATCACAGAGATCCTTAAGGAATAAAAAATGCACTCAAGGTCACCAGGTATGTGGTGAAAATGTGTGTTTGTGTGGGGGGAATACAAATTTACAGCTTAAAAAAAAAAGTAAAAATAAATCACTTTAAAAAAAAAAATGCCTGTCCGGCTCCTGAGCACAGCAGAGGAGAGTGTGGGGGTTTAAGTCGTGGGTGGATTTAGCGCTATCCAGCTGTATTAGCCTCAGTATAAAGTGGCATATAGAGCCTGGAGCCCTCCAGCCACCGCAAATGGCAGGATGCGAATGGAGGTTGTAGGCCGAGGCTCCCGGGAGGGCATTAGAGCTCACAATGCCATTCCTAACAAGCAGCGCCAACTCCTTCGTGAAGGAAGGCTCATACAGTGAACTCTTTGATTTTCCAATTCATTATATTCTCCCATTGAAAAGCCTGGCTCACCTGCACAGTTACAGAGCTGGACTTATCCGAACTGTCTGTGGAGGAGGAAATCCAGTGGGGTCCGGGAACCCACTAACACTGAGTTATGAGGTCATCAACAGCAACCTTCACCTCCCGATCCCTCCACGCAAAATATTCGCTTAACTTTAACTCACAAGCTCCTCTGTGTATTTTATTTCTGCTTTATCCAGTCTTTTATTTGCTACTGGAAATCAGTCAAGTGCATCATTTCTACACCCAGCCTCCCACATAGTGTGCATGTTCTCGCCTTTCTTGTTAGCAACAATTCAGCAACACGACTGACATAACAGAAGGCTAAGCACTCAGTCTGCCAGCGATCTTTATGCTATTTGATCGGTTCAAATTAAAGTTTCAAATACTTTTTTATGTTTAATAAAGCCACACAACTGTTTATTTTCATAGTATGAATATTCATAAAATTACATAGCTGTGGGTCAAAATTTTGCCTCTTATTTTTATGTCATTTTTCTCCCCCGTATTTCAGAACCATATTAGCTTAAATACAGAAGCTTAGGAAATCTTAGGAGCTGAAAAACACTGATACCACATGAATTTTACAACCACTCCAAGTGGCACAGTCTAAAGCCCAAATCTTGTCCATTCACAGTATGAAGGTAAAATTTTGCATGGAATACACAGTTATTGTATTTTTAAAAAATAAGCTGTTTCTGTGAGTGCCATATTTGAACAGATTTGACCTGTAGTATTAAACATGGGTGTCTCTGCTCTGTACTTGGCTTTCAATTATTATTTATTTATTTTTTAACAACCTGATATCAACTACTCAGGTCATGATCTATTTACATTATTCACTCACGTGAAGGGTGTGGGGCCCTGGAGTGCAACATACTGGTCTCTTGAATCACATTTACAGTACCAGTCAAACTCGTATGAATGGGGAAGTGTGTCCAAAACTTTTGACTGCTACTGAATCTAAAAGACTGCAAATTGTTCATGCAAATGGGGAGTTACAGGGTATGTAGTTCCACAGGGTTCTGTGCTATGACTAATTCTCTTTACACTTAGGCAGTATTATTAGAAAGCATTGTATACATTTTCGTTATGCAGACGATACCAAGCCTTATCTACCCATGAAGCCAGATGACACACATCCATTAGTTAAACTGCAGGAATGTCTTTAAGATGTAAAGGCCTGGATGACCTCTAATTTCTTGTTTCTAAATTCAGATAAAACTCAAGTTTTTGTGCTCAGCCCCACAAATCTTAGAAACATGGTGTCAAACCAGATACTTACTCTGGATGGCATTACCCTGGCCTCCAGTTTCACTGTGAGGAATCTTGGAATCATTTTTGACCAGGATATGTTCTTCAATGCACATATTAAACAGATATGTAGGACTGTTTTTTGCATTTGTGCAATATTTCTAAAATTAGAACATCCTTTCTCAAAGTGATGCTGAAAAGCTAATTCATTTATTACATTTATTACTTCTAGGCTGGACTACTGTAATTCATTATTATCAGGCTGTCCTAAAAGCTCCCTGAAAAGCCTTCAGCTGATCCAAATACTGCAGCTAGAGTACTGACAGGGACTAGAAATAGAGAGCAGATTTCTCCCATATTGGTTTCTCTTCATTCGCTCCCTGTTAAATCCAAAATTGAATGTAAAATCCTTCTTCTTACATACAAGGCCTTAAATAATCAGGCCCCATCTTATCTCAAAGACCTAACAGTACCGTATCACCGCAATGGAGCATGTTGCTCTCAGGCTCCTGGTCCCTCTTCTGTGGAACCAGCTCCCAGTGTGGATTCGGGAGACAGACACCCTCTCTATTTTTAAGATTGAGCTTAAAATTTTCCTCTATGATCAAGCTTATAGTTAGGGCTGGATCAGGTGACCCTGAACCATACCTTAGTTATGCTGCAATAGGCCTAGGCTGCTGGGGCATCCCATGATGCACTGAGTATTTCTTTTTCATTCACCTCTTTTTACTCTGTTTATACACCACTGCGCACTTAACAATTAGCTATTATTAATCTTCTGGCTCTCTTTTGCCCTGTCTCCCTCCCCTCACCCCCAACTGGGCACAGCAGATGACTGCCCCATCCTGAGCCTGGTTCTGCTGGAGGTTTCTTCCTGTTAAAAGGATGTTTTCCCTTACCACTGTCGCCAAGTGCTTGCTCATTTGGCGCTATATAAATAAAATTGAATTTAATTGAACTGAACATTTTGATCAGTCCTCAGAGGTAGATAAGCAAAGTTACATTATATTGCCAAAAGTATTCAATCACCCATCCAAATCACTAATTTGAGGTGTTTCAATCACATTTGTGACAGAATGGGATGAGCTTAGTGAATTCCAGCATGGTACCGTGATAGGATGCCACCTGTGCAACAAGTCCAGTTGTGAAATGTGCTTCTTGCTAAATATTCCACAGTCAACTGTTAGTGGTATAACAAGACCGAAGTGTTTGGGAACAACAGCAACTCAGTCATAAAGTGGTAGGCCATATAAAATCACACACCAGCATTAGCAGATGCTGAGGTGCACAGAGGTCAGTAACTTTCTGCAGGGTCAGTCACTACAGACCTCCAAACTTCATGTGGCCTTCAGATTAGCTCAAGAACAGAGCGTAGAGAGCTTCATGGAATGGGTTTCCAAGGCCAACCAGCTGCATCCAAGCCTTACATCACCAAGTGCAATGCAAAACATTGGATGCAGCAGTGTAACGCATGCCACCACTGACCTCTAGAGCAGTGGAGACAAGTGATGAATCACACTGGAGTGATGAATCACACTTCTCCAATGGTCAAGTCTGGGTTTGGCAGTTGCCAGGAGAATGGTCCTTGTCTGACTCCACTGTGCCAAGTGTAAAGTTTGGTGGAGGGGGGATTATGTTGTTTTCAGGAGTTGGGCTCAGCCCCTTAGTTCCAGTGAAATGAACTCTTAATGCTTCAGCATATCAAGACATTTTGGACAATTTCATGCTCCCAACTTTGTGGTAACAGTTTAGGGATGGCTACTTCCTGTTCTAACATGACTGTGCACTATTGCACAACGCAAGGTCCATAAAGACATGGATGAGTGAGTTTGGTATGGAAGAGCTGGACTGGCCTGCACAGAGTCCTGACCTCAACCCAGTAGAACACATTTAATTAGAGCAGAGACTGTGAGCCAGGTCTTACTGTCTCATCAGTGTCTGACCTCACAAATGCGCTTCTGGAAGAATGGTCAAAAAAATCCCATAAATACTTAACTAAACCTTGAGGAAAGCCTTCCCAGAAGAGTTGAAGCTGTTATAGTTTCAAAGGGTGGGCAG
Source organism: Australoheros facetus (assembly GCA_030220045.1). NCBI lineage: Eukaryota > Metazoa > Chordata > Actinopteri > Cichliformes > Cichlidae > Australoheros > Australoheros facetus. Next base: position 7,950 of record JASGAU010365977.1, read on the forward strand.
CCATCATATTAAACCCTATGGATTAAGAATGGGATGTCACTCATGTTTATATCTGTGTGAAGGCAGACGAGTGAATATTTTTCCCACTATAGTGTATATGAACAAACTGCAAGTTTTAAGCACCTACAATCCACCAGCAGCACCTTCTGCAGTATTTTACTAGCAAATTTTCTGTCAGCGCTCTATGTTAGCAATGTTTTAATTATATCTGGAGGAAAATCAGGTTAGATCAATAATTCAGCTCTGTGGGAGTTGTTTGTCAAAGCAATGGTGAAGGTGAATTAGCTAATGTTAGCTAGGTATCTAAAATTGATCCATTGGTTTTTAGTTTCAGGGTCAGTGTAGTCAGTGTTCTGTACCAGTAACATTATTTGCACGACAAGGCAACGTAGCAATATTCTTAAAAGGTTACATGACATAAATCAAAATGGATTTTCAGTGTCAGTGTAAATGATCCGAGATCAACAGAGCAGGAGGGATTAGTGCCCCTGCATTTGTATGACAGGGTTAAAAGTGTGTTTGCATGCAGTGTTATGCTCTAACGCTGTGAACAGACAGCCTCTGATTTAAGAAGCATTTTGTCTAAAAAAAACAAACAAAACAATAACAACTGTGAAAAAAGCAGAGCATGGAAACACTTGAAATAAGGTGCTTATCTAATATGCACCGTTTTTCATGTAAACTGCAAGAATGTGTGCAGTTTTCACGATAGCCACCTTGTCCCTCTCCCTTCATCCTCTGCACCCAACAAACGGACAGCTGTTTGCTAGTAGCTTTGAGTGTACTGCTGACCTTTTCTTGGGAGTGATAGGAATGAGGAGTCACACCTCATGTGATGTTTAGTTTGCCCCAGGCCAGCAATTTAACAGACATTTATTAAAGACGTTTGTTTCAGTAAATTATTTTTACATCTCTGTGAATAAACACATATATTCTGTATTTTTATTAACTAAGTTGACCAATAAAGGTTGTTACTACCTCTCTAGGTCCCCCTGGGTTTAGCTGCAACAAAATACAACGGGTTTTTTTTTTTTTTTGCTTTTTTGTTTTGGTTTTGGGTTTTTTTGGGGGGGTGCTATTTTTTATCTCTCAGATATACAGAAATCCATTTTTAAGGTCTGAGTCATCTCTGTATTCATCTGTCAGTGGATTGATGCTACAAGAGAGACTGGAGAGCATGTATTATGTTTTCTTTAGACCATCCAGCTGGATGGGACAGGGTTCTGGAAAAGGTGAGGGTCATTTCATTGTTCAGCCACCAATGCACATAAAAAAATGCAAAGTCTCAGCAAACCACTAAGTGAAAGAATAACACTGGTCCTCAGACAGTGGACAAACGTATCTAAAGAACATTATTCTGTTTAAATTCAAGCTTCCTTTTATTGGCTTCTGAAAAAAAAAGAAAAATTTCATTCTCGTGTTTTGTTTCAAAAGCCCTGTTCTACAAGAAAAAGTCAACATAGCCTTAAGACAGAGCACGCACAGACATCAAGGAAGGGAACACTGTACATGCAAAAGCAGAAGGATAAAAAGAGGAACTACATGACTGTTGGCAGCATTATTAATCACTTCTTTGCCCTGCCTCAACCAGCGCTGATGTGAGCAGTTCTGCTGCAGGCAAAAATATAAAGTAAAAAAAGGAACCACAAAAATTAATTTCAGTGTGTACCAAGTAAAAAAAAAAATCACCTATCAATGAGGTGTAGACAATAAGAAGAGTAAATTTAAAAAATGTCAAACTTTGGTACAGTAGCCAAAATTTATTGTATTTAAACAAATACATTAAACCAAAGAAAATGAATGATTTTGTTTGTGGTGAAAGTGATTTACCTTGATTATTAGCAAATAGCTGCGAGATGTTGGCACATGAGACACTGATCACCTGTCCCACCTCAGCATGGTACCAGCACCGAATATCGTCCCAAACGGTCGGACAGCCTGTCAAAGGCAGACAACAATTACCAATTATTATAGTCTCAATCAGCACCACTGATAAGTTCACAGTACAGGTGAGTAAACATAGAGAAACATTAAACATGGTCAGACTGTCATGATAGCATACATATTGTACATATAGTTTGGTCCATAGTTTGTTGGACACGGACACAATTTTCATAGTTTTGCCTCCTTACACCACCAAATACACTAAATGTTTTGGTGGTGTAATGAGGATAGCTTGCTTGCCGCACCCTCTCCAGCCTGAATACACACTAGCTGGAAAGCTTTCCACAACCTCACACTTGCAAACCAAACAGACCAGTGCGTGTGTGGTGATTAAAGCTGGGAAGGGCAAAGTTAGTGTGACCCACAGTAGCCACATTATTGGGAAATAAAATCCAACTGAAATAAACACAAATCATCTTTTAATGGGTAACATTAAATGAATATTTTTCACATGACTGTATGTAACGTGAATGTTTCTATGTGCCACATTAGTTCCATAACATACTAATTTCATGTGTTGTATATATAATTAGATATTGATTACAGTAAATTATTGTATTGCCCTGTTGTTATTGCCTGTTGCTTAGTTTTAGAAGTTCCTTCATTAGAACATCATGATTCTGCAGGTACTGCAGGATTCAGAGGTGTTCAAGAATCACTCTGGCAGTGTAGAAAATCTCAGATGCTATTTTTCAGTGGATTTCCCCCATTTTGGGAAAGAGAAAGGGCATTTGATTCGATGACATCCTCAGCCCTCCTCTCTACCCACGCTCTGTCTCTGCTGTTCCCTTCACTTGCCTGACAACTTCTCCCTACAGCCTGTGTTGCGCTGAGCAAATGAGGCATGGAAAGGGTGGGGTGGTGGGGTTTAAAAGAGAGCAGTAATGAGGAGCCCAGCTCTCTCTGCCACCACATGTCATACATCAAAGCTCCTCCCTCCTGTGTCAATAAAAGAGCCATGCACAGAGACATCCCACCAGTCATTCATAATAAAACACAGCTCTTGGCTACTGCTGGAGGATTGGCTGCCAAAGCAGTGATGAACATCTCACTGGATAAATGTGGTTTTGAATTCTCCCTTTTCCCCCTTTTGGATTATAACTATTGTCCATATACACACACCAACCTGCACCAATCATATGCTGCTTTGACTGAAAACAGCACACTGCTATGCTGTTAATGTCATTTTATTATTAGCCCTCCAAGTAATGAACAGCCACTAAGCCACTCCAGACTGGTGGTGCTAATGGATGCAGTGCTTCTGGTGTGTATAAGATGTCAATCAAAGCATAACTTGTGACATTCTTGCAGGATGACACAATAGATGAATGGGCAGGTGCTTCTTACCAGGTATTAGACTTTGTATTCTTTTAACAGTAAGTATCCTCAGCACAAAGCCCCTTTTTTTAAATGCTCTCAGTAAATCCTTCTATCAGAGCCCCCATAATCTTAGTAGGATCAATGGTCTATATGAAAGACTGTTATATAATGAGCATCATTATGCTCACACATGCATGAATATCTTATCGATGCACACCTTTGCACATTTCAGCATAACAGGGCCTATGGCAACAAGGTAAAAAAGAAAGTCTCTGGTTTCCTAGGTTGTGTTTTGATTTTTTTTTCAGACACACAATGTGATTTTCATCTGCTTTTACATCAAGCTGACAGAATGAAATTAAATAAAACAAAACAAAAAAGAGAAAAAATAAAAGCAGGAAAGTGTCCTCTGTGTTGAGAGATGCACACATGATTACCAAAATTAGCCACAGGCTTTATATAAAAGGAATGCTGACTAACGTAATTTGCTATTTTTATTAATTAAAAACTGTAAACAAACCCTGCAGGCTGAATTGAACTGAGGTTAGTGTTACTATTAGATAAGATTTTCTATATTGCTCGTGCAGTGAAGTAATTGAAGGTATGAGAAGGTATGAAACACTCTGGTTTAACCCTAATTTCTTGTTATCATTGATGACAACTTGTGAAATGACAATTTCACAAGATTTCTCAAAGCTGCCAGTTTTTGACTTGATGCCACTATTTTAAACACTATTGACAATATGTTAACCAACTTCATGATGTCATCGCCTGTAATGCTTCTCAGTCCACATGTGAGCCTCATCAAAATTTAACTGGTCCAGTTTATTTCACACTTTGTATGATTGAGACCACCTGTTGTGTTGTGGTACAGGTGTTATGCAGCGAATAGCCCAATTCACCTGCTGCAGTAAGTGGTATTGTAGCCAAAGAAAGTGAAAAGACTGGCATTTGAAGAATGCAAAGCAGGGCTGAAGCCAGCTGCAACCAGCAGCTGCTTGCTAGGCCTCACCCCCCCAGACTAATACAAGTGATTAAACTGAACCTCATGATTATGTTGGTGCTGTTAGTGCTTTTTGGAGAATTTCTAAGGGAATTATCTGGCAGTGGAAGTGGCGCAGTGGGCAGGTGCTCACCTTGCAACCGGAGGGTTGCTGGTTCGAGTCCCTGTCTGACCGCATGTTGTCATTGTGTCCCTGGCCACTTACCCCACATTGTCTAAGTGTGTTTGGTGGTAGTCGGAGGGGCCACGCCTCTGTCAGACTGTCCCAGGGCAGCTGTGGCTACATTAGTAGCTAATCACCAAGTGTGAATGAGTAGTGCGTGAAATTGTAAAGTGTCTAGATTATTATTGTAAATATTATGACCACACCTTCCAAGAAATGTATCCTTTTATTTTATTAGTGAATTACTAAACACTAATTTGCAGATATTTATATCTGCAAATTGGTTAGCTTGGTTAGCTTGCTAACCAAGTTTGATGCTATTAACTGATAAATATGCACTCTCATGGGCACTCGTGGCTCCAAAAAGCCAACATGGTGGTTAAACAGGTCAGTGAGAATTCAAAAAGCATATGCAGCTACATGTAAACAGTAACTGTCTGGATTAGCCTGAAGAAAGCTTTATCATTTCTGATGACGGGTGAAGGAGAATTACACTGACTTAGTGTCAGTCAAAGCATATGTCCTGTATTTCCTTGGCACTGCTTTCACAATATTTCTAGATTATTTCTGTCTGCCCACAACTTTATCCCACACTGCCCACCCCACACCATCACTCTGCAGTGTTTCATGGTTCAATAAAGCACATGTACATTGCAACTGCTGTAATATTATTACCAATATTACAAAAGAAAAGGGACCTCTGAGATATTGTGTACCACAATATCCGTCCTTTATTCACATTACCATGTGATAAGGGAGAAGGCGCAATGGACAGAAAAATGGGACATGATAGAAACAAAAATGAATTTTAGGATGTCATTTGTGCAGTTTCACTGACAGATTAGGCAATGTTTTGTGTTCCTTTAGACCAAGCAGACATGGCTACTCCCCAAACTCATCTGATCTCCCTCCCTGCTCCGGTAACCCAAACTGTTCTCTGTTCTGGTGCACACGATACATACTTTGAACAAAAGAACAAAAAAAAGTTCCAGTTTAATAAAACAAAAAACTGATGTTAGTGGCCAATATTTTACTGATCAGTTTTATTTATACAGAGCCAGATCATCACAACAGTTGAAACAATATTAGATGGCTTGTTGAAATGTCCAGATGCTGTATCAGGTCTTTGCTGGATTTTTGCTGGAGATACGCTTTCAGCTAATAGCTCTTCAAGAATCATCTTGTTGGTGCAAAAATACAATTTCATGCCTGTCACACTGTTATCCTTGACATATTTTCCAAGATTCAACTAAAGAAATGGGAACAAATTATGTGTTTTTGTGACAGCCTGCTGTTAGCATGTATTTAAAGATACAACTTCAAATTGGTTCTGTGCGGTCTGTTACATGTCGACACAACACCGGTTCATCCTTTGAATTAGGTACCTTTTTTTAATGTTCAAATGATTTATAGGTCAGTGCATCCCTCCAAACAATCTAATCAGATGTAAGAATGTTTTTTTGCATTTTGTTGAACTTTTTTTTTTGCATTTGCATTTGCGCAATATTTCTAAAATTAGAAACATCCTTTCTCAGAGTGATGCTGAAAAGCTAATTCATGCATTTATTACTTCTAGGCTGGAATATTGT
>JASGAU010365980.1:0-10420 GCA_030220045.1 Australoheros facetus
GGCCTGGTAACAAAGTCACTAACTTGGCAACACTGGCTGCCGGTGTTGCCAACAAAAACTGACAGCAGCTTCTACCGTGTGACAGGAATGTTCTTGATATCATTCATAAGAGATGATGGTTGAGATATGCTTAACAGATTATAGGTCAACAAGTCATTTACAACAATATAAATACCAGCAATAATTTTTTTTGGCAAATACTGGAAATCACTTTTTGGCACAAAACCAGCTGTTCAGATGACAGATCGCTCCACTGCCACTGTGTACAGTGTGGCGGTGTGTACATTTTGCGTACATGCAGTGCAGTACAATGTTTTAACAGATAAAAAAGAGTGTTTGATAACAAATTTTCCAGAATTTTTCAACACCAGGATGTGTTTTTAATACTTCCTATGGCATTAAAATACCAAAGAACCAGGAAAAATTAAATGTCATGAAAAAAGTTCAAAATTTTCTTTGTACACTTTNCTGAAAAAGAGTACTCGTTGTACACTTTGGAAAATAGTAATAATTGGGAATGACTCCTTAATGTGCTGGAAAATCTAAAAAATTGACTGTGAAAGTGCTTAAAAAGTGCTTGAATTTGATCCTGATCTTCAGCTGGTTTCTCTCATCTTATTCAGTGCAGGAGGAATCAGCACAGCTTTGACCATTAAATGTGTCTTTGTTAGCTGGGTTACGATCAGTACAATTGTTTCCTTTTCCTACCACTTGCTTGACTCCTCAGAGAGTTTGACAGGTCTGCTGTGTTTCCTGTGTTCAGAGTAATCACAGAGAAGCCAAAGGAAGTGCTTTACACCCACCAGAGGAAGTACATCCAGTGCTCGAGCCAGGAGTCCACGGAGCCGGGCTGCGTGAGCATCAAAGAGCTGGCCGAGGCCATGTGCCGCTACGATCTGGATGACATGGACCTCCACTGGCTGCAAGCGCTCAACCGGGAGCTCGACCGCATGGGTAAGACCGGCACCGTAATGACGTTCAGCGATGTTGAACGGTGCATCCGCTGAAACCTTAAATCCAAACTAAGAGTTTCTCCTGTCTGTTTTCAGCCATTCATTTTTATATTTTAATGATCTGTTTGAGGCCGATTAGCATTTGATCTTTTTCCACCAATGAAAAGAAGAACGGGACCCCTCCTGCATCGACCGATGGCAAATAAATGAAGGATAACATGCAACTGAAGTCTCATGGCTTTGTTTTACTGGCTTCATTATTTTTAAAATAATCTGATATAATTATTTGAGTATTTTAGTTTTTTTAATATTAATATTTAATTAAATATTTGGCTGTATTTTCACAATTGGTTAAAGCTGGAAATAAAAACCTTTAATCTGTTCGTTGTAAATGACATATTGTGTCCACCTGCAGTATCTGTATCGCCCACCAGGGGGAGCCTTCCGCCCTCTGACTATCTCCAGACGTCTGTATTTTATTGCTTGGTTGTCTTTGAGTGAGGGTGTTGTCCCGCCCTGTCTCCCAGGCGAGGAGCCGATGGGTGAGCTGACGATGGAGCGAGCCATGGAGGCCCTGGAGAGGCATTGCCACGACAACATGAACCACGCCATCGAGACGGTGGAGGGTCTGGGGATCGAATACGACGAGGACGTCATCTGCGACGTGTGCCGCTCCCCGGACAGCGAGGAAGGGAACGACATGGTGTTCTGTGACAAGTGCAACATCTGTGTGCACCAGGTACACAACATCTGTCTGCTGCATGGTGAAGCTCAGCATGCTCGGGAGACCTTCTCCTGACCCCAGCCTGTGTGGGCAGCAGAGCTGTTGCTTGTTCTTAAATAGACAAAACTTGGATGACCTTTTTTTTTTTTCGTGGTGTTTTTGAAGCAGTTTCAGATTCTGTTGATGGATGTTCTGGTTACACATGAGCTTACTGTACGTTCTTTGTGCCTGCCACGCTCTTCACAGGCCTGCTACGGCATTGTAAAGGTGCCTGTTGGGAACTGGCTGTGTCGGACGTGCGTCCTCGGCATCGACCCGCAGTGTCTTCTGTGTCCACAGAAGGGCGGTGCCATGAAGGCGACGCGAGCCGGCACCAAGTGGGCCCATGTGAGCTGTGCTCTGTGGATCCCAGAGGTAAATAACCCTGCAGCACGCTGCTGGATGGAATACCGGATGATGTACAAACAGCTCACAGTGTGAATTTTTTTTGTTTTTCCAAGAGCTTTAATGTGTAGTAAAAATACTTTGTGCAGATGTGTTAAACTTGCCTAATGCATCAGCTGAGTCGCGCCTACTTCAGTCAGGTGTTATCTGGGCTACACGTCATCCACATCTATAAAGAAAAGGCTATAAGTGCAACACTGGTGATGTAAATGGAGCAATGCTGCAGAAAATCATGTGAATTATCACATAAATTTATTGATATTAGCTCTCAGTGCTGCTGTTCTAATGCCACCCATTGAAGCTCTGAGCCAGTGAAACCGTGCATTCATGAGAACTCATATGAGGAGGTCAGACTTCACACGGCCCCCTCACAGCAAAATCACATCATCTGCTAAGATGGTACCGTCAGCAGCTGAGCTGCCGGGTTCTGGAGCAGAGATACCGAAGGCTGAAAGGTGTTTGAAGTCCATTAGCTAACTGATCTGATCAGAAAAACAAACCTAAATCAGTAACAGCCTTAGCAGATAAGCTGAAGCCCCGTGCACCAAAACACTGCAGAGCATATTTCTCCCATATCAGCTTCTCTTCCTGTTAAATCCAGGATTTAATTTAAAATGCTTCTCAAAGTTCCAAATAATCAGACTCATAGTACCTTATTATCCTAACAGAGCTCTCAGGCTGCAGGCTTACTTGTGGAGTATTTAAAGGTCGAATGGAGGCGGAGCCTGCGTCTGCAGACCGAATCATCTGTGCCACAAAGTTTATTTCAAAGCTTCGTTCACACTTTGACTAAAGTCGAGTTATCAGAGCCTGATGGGGATTATTGCTTTGGTTTGTGGATTTATTTTATTAAAGTTTAAATTTTTTATAAAGACAATTGAAATGTTTCATTCTATAAACTGTGTCTGAGTAAATCTTTTATAAAGGACCACTTATACAGAAATCATATTAATAACCGCAATCTAATATGATGATGATCTGTGAAACTACCTGAATCCTCTGTTTGGGCTTCATCTCCTTATTTTTCTTACCCTCATCGTGCAGGTGAGCATTGCCTGTCCTGAGAGGATGGAGCCCATCACCAAAGTCTCCCACATCCCCCCCAGCCGCTGGTCTCTGATCTGCAGTCTGTGTAAACTGAAGACAGGTGCGTGTATCCAGGTGAGTTAGACTTTCTGTTTTATTTCCATTTCATACCACCGTCATGCATTCCACATTATTTTAGACAAATGGCCGCTCTGCAGATGACCTGATCAGAGCTTCTGCAGCAGGAACTCTGTTAACCACAGTTCACTGCAAAACATCACAAAGTAGGTTAGAAGAGGAAATTACAGTGCCTGCAATGCTAAAACAGGCACATTTCCACATAACTTCCACATGAAAAGTTGTAAAGACATTCTTGGTTGGAAGCATTTTTATTATTAAAATCATTATAGCACCGCTCAAGGGTTAAGTTGCTCTGTAGCTGGATTTAAGCTGCTGTGGTAACTCGATTATTGTCCGTCTCACTCGTTTCCTTCTGCTCAGTGTTCGGTAAAGAACTGCACCACCCCCTTCCATGTGACATGTGCCTTCAAGCACAGCCTGGAGATGAAGACCATCCTGGATGAAGGGGACGAAGTTAAGTTCAAGTCTTACTGCCTCAAGCACAGCCAGCCTAAAGCCGGGGAGGCCGGCCTGAGCCCGGCTCGATCCAAAGCCCCCGGAGAGGCGGGGAAGGTGGGCCCGCGTGCTCAGAGGCTGCAGGAGCTGGAGGAGGAGTTCTACACTCTGATCCAGCCAGAGGAGCTGGCTCGGGACCTCGGGCTCTCCCAGCACCTCGTGGACTTCATCTACCAGTACTGGAAGCTGAAGAGGAAAAGCAACTTTAACAAAGCTCTGCTGCCCCCTAAAGAGGAGGAGGAGAACCTGGTGCTGCAGCCGCAGGAGGACAGCATCCACACTCGCATGCGCATGTTCATGCACCTGAGGCAGGATCTGGAGAGGGTGGGTGCTCCTTCATGCTGCAGTGCTGAGTCCAGATCTTCAGTGTGTGTGTGTGTGTGTGTGTGTGTGTAAAAAAACTGTATTTTATAGGGTTACATTTATAGGGCCTGTATTAGAATTAATATTTTATTTCGGCTCAGTTTGAGTTGACTTGGCTGGTCGGTTTGTGTGACCCTCGCACTTCGTACCAGATTTTATCTTCCAGCTAATTTCCATCTGCAGTTCCTGGGCAGGTAAACACAATATTAGATACATTGTTACTGATTCCAGCTTTAGGTTTGTTATTCTGATCAGATCCGTTTGTAGGAACTGTTTCTGAGGAGTCTTTGAGCAGTGAACTCACTGTCAGTAAATTAATCCAACAGACTGAGTGTGTCCTGCTGTCTTTACCATCATGATGTATTTCCGTCGCTGTGCAGGTGAGGAACTTGTGTTACATGGTGAGTCGGCGGGAGAAGCTGAAGCTGTTGCAGAGTAAAGCTCAGGAGCAAATGTTCAACCTGCACGTGAAGCTCATGAACCAAGAGGTGTCTGCTGGTGAGCACAAGCAGCACGATCTCAGTGCTTTTCCTGTTTTTCTCTCTTTGTCTTTATGTAACAGGGTCGGGGCCTGCTAATGGACTTCAGTGTAAAAATGGAAGATGCAAACATGCTGGGTTTGGGCAAAACTTTACATCCTGAGCCTTCAAAGTGGGACTCTGCTAAGTTTTTCCAGTATTTATTCCCACGACTGACAGCACAGTCCCCTCTGTGCCCGTTACATTGTCAGTGCTCTTTCAGATACCTGCATAGGGGCAGGTCCAGATTTGGCACTGGTCACAGTACTTTTGTTGAGGTTCTTGCGGTGAATCATGAGAAACAGATCAAAGATCCCAGGGACCTGTGCTGGTTTCTGCTGCTCTGCCTCATCAGACGGCTGCAGCTCATTCAGACTCTGATGGATCCTCACACTGATGCTCAGAGGAAAAAAATTAGATTTTGTCTTTAGACTCTTACAGTGTAAAATTGGTTTGGCCTAAATGCGTTTTCCATATGGATATCTGCTGTATGTATCAAGTTACGAGGGCTCAAAAATGTAAATGAAGTTCAGCCCAAACAAAGGTAAAATCATTGTTTGTGCTACATGCCAGAAAAAAGTTAGAGAACACTTGCCTAAGTGGAAGATGGGTAAGGTTTTTTTAACCTGAATGAAGCTTCTCTGTTGAAGTGTACTAATAAAATATGGAGCTGGAAATTAAAATTTAATTTTTAAAAAAAAATGAACTTTTGTTTTCTTGAAGGTCTTCCTGCATCGTTCCCGGTGGAGAACACGCTGTTTCGGCCTCCTCCAAGGATTACCCTAAAGCTGAAAATGCCCAAAGCTTCAGGTCTTGGAAACGGAAATCCCAGTTCGAAGTCTGGGAGTGGGCCGCTGTGCCCGGACAATAGTGGGAACGTCGGTGAACATGCTGGTGAGGGGGCGGGTCAGGGGAAGCCTCAGTTGCACAGCCGCAGTCTCAGAGAGGAGCGCTCAAACAGCCGACCGTCTTCCAAGAGCCACCCGAGCAGCACGCCGCTGCCCGTTAAACCGAGCGGCAAACCTCTAACGCTGCACGCCGCTCTGCACGGCCAGTCGTCCAACGGGAACGGCAAACTGGACCAAGACAGAGTGTGCGTGGCCAAATCTAACGGTCTGCTCGAGAAGGCCGTGGCTCAGAGGGACAGTTCCTGCCAGACGCCCGCTGACCGGCATGCTGCAAACGACAAGAGCAGCTTTCGCAAGTCTGCCATGGAGCACTTTGGCAGGTCCTTCAAAGAGGCCACCATTAACCTGGTCCGGACCACAGAGGACCTGCGGGCGTCTGACAAACTGTCCCGAAAGAGCGCAGCCAAGGAGAGGCTGTGGACCAAACCTGCGTCAGAGCACAAAGTGAAGAGCGTGCGATCGTATCAGGACAGCGACGGTTACTGCCCTGACCTCGAGCTCAGCGACTCGGAGCCGGAGGCCAAAGGTCAGCACAGGCGGCAGCTCGGGCTGCCGGACGCTCCGAGGAAAGGGAAGCAGTCGCTGGGCTCCAGACACTCCATGCAGAGGTGACGGCTGTCTGTGTACTGCGCTCGCTCCTCGCCCTTCAGCATTTTGGGCCAACACTTCAAACACATCAGGGAGCAGAACACGCCGCAGGCATTACGGTGCTGTTTACACGCAGACGCGGGAGCGGTGTGAAGGCGGTCTGCTCGTTAAGTGCTGACGTATTGACCGTGTTTCCCGTTCGAGCGTCTCCTGCACTGGATGAAGTTCTCGTCTTTTTAACGTGCTGTTTTGTTTCTTCATCAGCTTTTTATCAGCGGGATTCACGTGCAGCACGTCTTTAAGCTGATTTTTAAAAACTCAGTGTAACTACAGCCCACTGAGACACCAGATATCCGAATCACTCTGTGTGGACAGTTTTGGTCCTTTTTCAGCGTCCTCTTCCTGCCTCATCCTCCTGAGACCTTACGCCCTCTGCAGTGGTCGTGCAAAAAGTTACACTTAAAGATACTTTTTTTCCAAGATGGTGTTTGTCTCCGCCCATCAGGGACCCTCAAAATGAGCTTTTATTCAGAGCTGAAAGAATTTGGACCATTTTTAACTCAGAGTTTGATTTTTGGGAAGTGAAGGAGGATTTGGACCTGGAAACGGTCAGTGATGTCAGACTTAACGAGCAGATTGCTGTGAAGAAGACAGCAGGATTCATGAAGAAGCAGCGCCCGATGCTTCGAGGGGAACAAATGTTGTCAGAGATTCTCGTGTTTGTCTTTTATTTGTGGCTGTAGTTCGCACAGATAAGTCGTGTTCCTCAAACACAGGTTTGATTTGCCTAAAACTGCTGTACAAATGTTCAATTAGGGATGTAAATACTGTGCGGCTGAACCACAGACGCTCCAGTTTATCAGCACTTCAGTGTCAGTGTGGACACACCAGGTGAGCTCTGCTCCTTGCCTCCTCCGTCACACTGAGCTGCTGTGACTCTTACGTTTCTAAAACACAAATGCCTTTTGTGAGTAGGAACTCTCCACGCACTCTTTAGTTTAGCTGGTTACAGGATGTGAAACGGGAAGATATAGAAACACATTCCACGGTGCGTCTTTTAGCAACACAAACTGAACCTGGAGTCACGGAAAGCAAAGAAATCCAAGGTCTTCAGTCATCACGATCAGCCTTCATCATCATGGACTTTTATTGTGAAATCGAGCTGTGAGAGCTGCAGAGTTGCAGCTGTTGTTTTGCTGCTCAGTCCAGAAAAAATGTTAAAAAATCAAGAACGGTGGATTTAAATTTGGCAGAGCTCCTCTGTTAAAGTGGACCTCTTCTGCTTCTCCTTATCTCCTGTCATATTTCTGCTGTTCCTGTGCTGATGTTAGTATTATCTGATAATGAGGTCAGTGTGTGTGCAGTCATCCCTGTGAGCCAAGCTCCAGCTGCTCTAAACACTCAGTTTATCTCAGTTTTTTCTACTCTTGGACCTCCGTGAGGGCACAAAGAGCAGATAGAAGCCCTGCCCACCTGGAGATCAAAACCATTAAAAAGGGGCAGCCAATCAGAAGAAACTAAATGGGGGGGAGAAGCTAAACGGTTTGTTTCAGTCAGCGGGACCGCACCGGGCCGGTGTGAGAGAAACGGGGATCGTTTAAATTGTTCAAAGCTGCTGTAGTAGAGCCGCGAGGAGCCCGATTCTGTTGTTCTTTGTAGAAAATGGTGTTTAAACCTCGGGTTTGACCTTCCTTTAATTTGAAAATCATGAAAACACATTTAGGGCTCGACTGACCACACTCAGGGTTAGAAGCTAATTATAAGCGAGTAAACTACTACTCAGCAGTTACTAAAATTTCCAATGTCAGTGCTGAAGTTTGAAGACGTTGCCTTGCTATCTTTCAGATGTCCTCGTTGGACTTTCTAGCAAGAGTGAGTTGGTGCTTCTTTTAATGAATTAAGAATGAGAGCCTCTGTGAGACTACCTCAGACTGGTGGCCTTTCACTCTGAAGCCTGTTATCCTGCAGAGCTAATCATCAACACTGGAACATCAGGGCAGAGAAGCAGTTAGAAAGTTCATGCAGAGACGTGTCTGCGTTCCTCCGGTCTCTGCACCTCGGCGCTGTGCGGCTGTGTGATCGCAGCTCCTTTGCGAGTTGACGCTCAGATTTCTATTTATTTTAAAGACACACATTTGCTTTATTGCATGAATTGAATCCATATTTCTTTAGAAATGACAGTTTGAATGGAACTTTATTCTTCACGAGAACATCACCAGCCATCGGTCCGAGGTGCCGTTCTTGCCGTCATACTGCGATTGGAATTTAAAATGAGTTTCTTTTTTGGGAGGAGCTGCAGAATAAAGAAACCTGAGAGGTTCATCAGAGCCGGATCCTCCTTTTTTTTCTTTTTTTATACAGATGCCAAGTTTGTGCTTTCAATTGATACCTTAATTTTCTTACCTCATTTTACACAACTCTTTTCTTATTTAACACAAAAAGCTTTTCACGTGCCTCTTTGTTCAATGTCTCATCACAAACACAAGAACGAATCAGGTCTGATGCGCCACGCCTGATATTTGGTGGGACATGCATCGTTTTCCAGTTCCGGCTCTGGACTGTTGTGTGATTTTAAAGGAGACGCTGTTCAAACTAAAGGACTTTTCAGCTGTGGGAAGAAAAACATGATGTAACTCTGACCAGGAGGAGGGATGTTCACACCAGCGGATGCAGCTTCTCTTTGAGCTGCTGGAGGAAACACTACGTGATTAAAATAATAAAAATCAGAAACCTCTGACCTTCATCACTTGTCAATTTGGCGCCTTTTTTGTGTTAGTGATGCTGTGCGACCAGCAGACTGCACACTCTGACACTAACATGTTGGAAAAGAGAAGCTATGGATGTATTTTCATGTTTGTTCCTCGTTTGGAAAGTTCATTTTTAAATAAAGTCTTTAAACAAATGAAAGTCTGTGTGTGGGTTGAATCGACTGCAGGCTGCGCTGATGTGAAGAGGCTGATTGGTTTTAGAAATGATTGTGGAAAAGTTAAAATGGTTTTCCCTTTATGTGACAGAGAAATTTGACAGCAGCTGTATTTAAGCCAGATTTAGGGCACAGTGGAGCAGGAGCACGGGTGGAAGGAAGCCATGAAGGCGGCTCTGGAAGCAGTTTTTCTGGTTGGCTGTTTTAGGGTTTATTGACCGGATGGAGAAGCTGAGATAAAGACCAAATAATCTCCAGCTCAGCCTGAGCACTTCCATCCCAGGAAGCTGAAAGATCAAACGAATGTCATTTCTAAAGGTTTCTAGATTTGATCGTTTCTGTCTTTATTAGCACCACTTTTAGCTTCAGCTGTTCTTCTTCCACATATGATCCACATAAACAAGCCCGTCCCACCATCAACATTCATGTAAAACACAAGCAAAATTCATAATATTCCCACTTATTTTTTCAAAGTATCTAATTATTCCAGTGAACACAAGCCTGGAAGCAGATGGACCTCAGCAGCAGAAAACCACACCGGGTCCCTCTCCTGTCAGCTGAGAACAGGAAACAGGCTAAAGTTCACACAGGCTCACCAACATTGGACCACAGAAGACTGAAAAACACTTCCTGGTCTGAGGAGTCTCAATTTCTGCTGCATTCAGATGGTGGGGTCAGAATTTGGTGTAAACAGCATGACAGAATGGATCCATCCTGCCTTGGATCAGCAGGTTCGATCCAGGTTCTCAGCAGCTGTGTGATGATGTCAGTCTCTGAGGAACTCTGAAGGACAAAGGGTCCTGCCTGGTATAGCAAGGTGTACCTAATGAAGTGTCCAGTGTGTGCAAGTAAACCATATCTGCAGAGCATGTATCCCTCCTGCCTCCTTTTATTTTTGACTGTGCAATTCGTCTGCAGAGAATTTACATTACAATGCACCACCTATGTACGCACCCCAGGCAGGAGTACAAAAGGACCGACTTCTGCCTGCCGCAGCGCAGTTTAACCCGGGCTTCAGGCTCTCATTATGCTTGCTGACGTAGGATGATGTAAATGTCATCATCAGGTGATGAGCACGAGGCTCCATGTGACGTACACCACAGTGAACCAAACAGAGACTACAAAAACACGGACATCTGGGTTTAAGGCTTCTGGGCCTTAAACTTTCTTTAAGAATGAGCCTGCATTTCCACCATGTTTCTGTGAATTGATCCTTTACGTATGACCGTGGGCGGGACCTCGTCTGGACACGGAAGCCGAAGCGCACAAACGTGGGAGAACACGCTCCCCTTTCTGTGCTGCAAATACGTTTTAGGGTCCAAACCAAACTACTGCAG
>JASGAU010365985.1:0-19357 GCA_030220045.1 Australoheros facetus
GCTGGAGAGATTATATCTCTCGGCTGGCCTGGGAACGCCTTGGGGTCCCTCCGGATGAGCTGGAGGAGGTGGCTGGGGAGAGGGAAGCCTGGGCTTCTATGCTTAGGCTCCTGCCCCCGCGACCCGGCCCCGGATAAGCGGAAGAGAATGGATGGATGGATGGAGTCAGTGGTCAGCTGGTGTCACAACAGTTTTGCACATAGCTCTTGGCTAAATTTTGCAGTCTAACTGGTACATGGCAGAAGGGTGGCACGGTGGTTAGCACTGTTGCGTCACAGCAAAAAGGTCCTGGGTTTGAATCCACCATCTGGCTGGATCTTTGCTGGGTGGAAAAACGACCCTGAATTGGATAAGTGGATGGATGGGTAAGTGGCACAGATGTGAATCAAAAACCTTGAACATTTAGGTAAAAGTGGCTTTTCTTATTTCAAACAGATTTTATTAAAAGAAGAAAATGGTTATAAATGAAAGAGAATGCAGTCAAAAGTATCACTGTTCACCCTTAATCTTTGGTGAGGCCCAAAGACTACATATAAAATATGGATGAAGTCACCATAACATCCCCCATCAGTGAAGTTATGGAGCCTCGAGCTCAGCGTTTTAGCCATTGCCACACCTGTAACTCTAAGCCTTCAAGGGAACACTGACTGTGAAGGGCTCATTATATTAGCATTAACATTATTAGTAATTAATTAGCTGATATAAAAATACTATATGCTTTATGTCTTAGTTTTTATTTTATTTTAAAATTTTGGACAACATTCTTACACACGTAGGCTGTTAATGTATCTGTTTGGTTTTTTCGTTTTGTACTCAAACACAATGAGGTACATACCAGACATTAAGCAAAACTGTACATCAAGATAAAGACTTTAAGATAAAAAAAGCCAAGTGAGAGTTTGCTGAAAAGAGCTCTGCTTTCTGTCATCACCTGTTAAAGGTCAGCACAGAGATTGACCTGCCTCCTTCTACGAAGTGTAATTTATTAACATCCACTGCATCTATACAGCCCTATGCTTTTTTCTCCAAAACAGTTTCATTCTCAGTGTTGTAAACAAGGTCCATTAATCCCAGCTGGCGCACACCTGCTGAACCCCACAGGCCTGCATGCTATGTGTCTGTATCTGTCTCAGGAGCTGAATCAGATTGAATTAGAAAACAGCAAAGACTTATGGATGGCTGAGCTGACTGAACAGGTAGATAGTCAACTTGGTTCACTTTCAGAGAGGATGGCTTGCTGCCTAGCTGGATTTTTTAAAGCAATCTTGACTTGCTATCAGACTAAATCACTATCAATAAATGCATCAGGAGTGCAGAGAACACTGATCACACGCGTTTGGAAGTTGATTTCCACAAGCATTTTCCCACTCCTCTTCTTATTGGCAAGACAGCTGTGAAGACTGATGTCACCTCCCTTGTTTCCTTTATAGTGGAAAAACCCAAAAGCAGCATGGCATGCCATTTCTTTCATACTTTGAATGCTTTAATTCATTAGAACTAAAAATGTAGCTCTGGAGTGCCACCAGTTTATGCCACTGGCCCAGAATGTATTGCCCATGCCTTTTTAGTTCAAAATATGTATTTAACATTTAGGACTTTTAAAACAATTGCAGTATTATATGTATTTTTAACAATGTGCTTTAGTAGAATGGGGCATATAAAGCATCATAAGGCCCAGAAGTTGAAATAGTCAAGGTTTGTTTTTAACAAAATCCAAATGAGGCAGTTATTTTAAAAAATCATCCCCTACCATTGACATGAATGGGGAAATTAGCTACATAGATAAAACCTGTTTCTGTACCAGGCAAGTTGGCCAGCGACTATTTTATGCACAGAACAGTGCGACGGCACAGCATGCAGTAGATATAGTTGTGCTTTCCTCAGACTCGCTGGTCACAGTTTATTTGTGCAGAGTTTGTTTTCTCTGGTCTCACATAGCAGTAGTAAACGAGCAGTATGCCGCTATACAAACTGAGATTGACTTTAGGTATGTGGAGCTGTAGGTGTGTAGTTCAGAGGACTCGGATTGTCTGCAATATATGTGACCTTTACTTGCACTTTCTGTCTCTGTGACTTACGAAAAATTGTTTGAGAGCACAGCATTGTGTGGCTGCAATCGTGATGCTTTATTTCACCTGAATTAAAGCCCATTTCGGCTTTGCTGGCATTGTGTTTAGACTTCAATATTTTCATATGTTATTAGCTAAAGGACATATTTTCTTTCAAGATGTGAGCACCTCTCAGACTCAGTGAGCCATTAAGGCAGTTTGAAGCCAGTGAGAATAACCATCTTTCTTTCAAAACCAAGGGAAATTGTTAATTATGACTTTAAGAGGCAAAGCTCAGCGAGCCTTCAGTGTAACACCTACACAGCAAGGATGACTGGAACTAAATAATTAAGAAACATTTCCCTGATTCTTGCTGCACAGCTCAGTTTCCTCAGCGAGCGCTTAAAATAACATTTGCTGTGAAGTGAGTCCTCATTACCTCACCTACATTTATGAATGAGGTCACTGTGTCAAGGGTAATTAATGAGGTCTTTCCAGCATCTCTTCCTCAGGATTATATTATTTTATGTTATAGCTGCAGTCTTTTATATTAGCTGTGACTTTCTGGTCTCTGTCACCCTGCTCATGTCACTGCTTTATTCACACTTTGACATAAATGCTGGATCAGCACTTTTGCTGACTCCATGAGAAATGCTGCTGTCTCTTCACATGTCATGTCTCAGCAGAGGTCCAGCCAGTTGCTTCACTTCATCTTTATTTATTTATTTTTTTTCTGAACCATGCCACACATCACAGCATTTACAGTCTTTATAAGCTAGTTTGCAGTGTACTTTTCTAGATTGGCTTTTGAAACACAAAAGTCAATAAGAAACACAATCTATACACTAATATATACGCTAAGAAACACAGAACTCTTATCACAACAAAATAGAGAGAGACAAGCCAACACAAGGCACAATCTGCAGTATGGTAATGAAGCACAAGGGAACAAGAGGTAGTAGAATATTCATGAATGCCTGACTGATCCCTCTTTAAGAACTGTTTAATCTTAAAATGAGCCCAGTAAGGGTCTATTTTTGGGGGTTCACTGAGCACCAGGAAAGTCTGACTGTGTAAGCATTTATAAATTAGTTTGATGCAAATGTATTGAAACGATCAAAACTTTGCATATTTCTTAGAAACATGGCAGTTATGAGAATATTAGTGGCCTGATTGTGAGATCTGGTGACTGTGGAGGCCGTTTGAGTACAGTGAACTCAGTGTGATGTTCAAGAAGCCAGTGTGACAGTTTGACATGGTCAGCAACAATACTCAGGTAGACTGTGGAATTTAAATTATGCTCAGTTGGTACTAAGGGGCCCAAACTGTGCCAAGAAAATAGCCCCTCACTGTTACGCTGCCACTGTTGATAGAAGGCAGGATGGATCCATGCCTTCATGTTATTTATGCCATAGTCCGACCCTACCATCTGAATGTCGCAGCAGAAATCTAGTGTCCAGTTTTGGTGACATTTTTTTATGAATTGTAGCCTCAGTTTCCTGTTTTCTATTGACAGGAGTAACACCCAGTGTGGTCTTCTGCTGTTATAGTCCATGTGCTTCTAGGTTTGACGTGTTTTGCGTTTAGAGATGCACACCTACATACCTTGCACACCTTGGTTGTAATGAGCGGTTATTTGAGTTACTGTTGCGTTCCTATCAGCTCTGGCCATTCTCCTCTGACCACTGACATCAACAAAGCGTTTTCAAACACAGAAATGCCGCTCACTGGATATTTTCTCTTTTTTCAACCATCCTCTGTAAACCCTAAAGATGGTTGTGTGGGAAAATCCCAGTATATCAGCAGTTTCTGAAATATAACCAACAACCATGCTGTGTTTAAAGTCACTTAAATCACCTTTCTTCCCCATTCTGATCCTCAGTTTAAACTTGAGCAGGTCACCTTGATTATGTCTACATGCCTAAATGCACTGAATTGTTACCATATGACTGGCTGATTAGATATTTGCATTAGCAAGCAGTTTAAAGGTATACCCAGTGAAGTAGCCATCATTCTACAATCATCATAAGAGGCTTGATTGAGGCTTCTGTTGAGGTGAGGGAGTAAACACCTTAAATTAAAATGATGGAGAGGACATGGTTCATCTGTTTTCTATTATAGAGGTGTCTGCAGTACGGTGTTGACTTTGTCTGAGACATTTCCTTTAGCTCCTGTTAGGTCAGTGATTTACTTTGGTCATTCGACAAGCACAAATCGTGTAGAAGTCTGAAAAGGTTTGACTAAAGAACGATGTTACTTTCAGTTATGTTTGATATTTTTCAGTGCTCAGCTGTCCCTTAATACAAGATTAATTAGAAATATATTTTTAGAAATGTAGCATGGCTACACTTTACTCACATGCCACGTGAAAAAAAAGAAAGATTTGCTTGGATGTCAAGTTATTGTGCATTAAATATGGTGATTAAGGAAAGATTATGTGAAACTGTCTTCAGGTAGAGAGATAAACAGGAATGAATCAAGTGACCTTTGTTTGAAGAGTGTTTCAACCTTCTTTTTCATCTTTTTCTTCACCTTCAGCAGTGACTACATAGCAAAAAGCGACCTTAGTAAGTGTTCTCGTGCATCAGAATCCAGCAGAAACACATCATCTCCTCCTCTTTTGGAATCATTTAGTAATAAAATGAAAAAAAATATTGATAAAACATTATTCATTTTCGATTTTCAAGCTGTTGCTTTTCCTTTTATGTAGTATTACAGCCTAAAAACCCTTAAAATTGAATATGATAGCAAATGTGATTAGGTTTAAAAATAAACTGCCACTAGATGCAACTATTTTGAACAGCTTGTATTGGAGGAGATGGGTACTCTTTACTCTTAGCTTCAATGCAAGCATTAATAATAAATAGGCTTCCAGACCATATTCTTTATAAATTGGTAAATTTAGCCATGCTAAAATAGCAGCGTGGCTCTAAAGATGGCATCATCAAAAAGTCTGACCACTACTTGTGTTCACACTGAAGTTTCAAACAAATATTAAATGCCCCCTTCAGGAGAAATTCAAGGTACTTTGGTAGTTAACATTTTCACTGAGTTAAATTCATGCATGTACAGTTAGATCCACGTATATAATTTAATATTTTAGCCCTTTACCAAATCATATTCAGGTTACAGTCATATAATAAATATGAGGTTAAAGTGCAGACGCTCAGCTTTAACATGAGGTTTAGAAATGACAGATCTTACTATGTAACCCCATTGAGCATAATTTTTACTTACCAAATACAAAAACTAAACATGTTAAAAAGTAAAGAAATGTGGAAAGACCCATCAACAGACAACAACCGGAAACAGCTTCAGCTGACAAAGCATCTCAGAGGAGGATAGAAACCCATTCTTTGGGTGTAAGGCGTTAGGACTTTGGCAGTCATCATGTTAGTTATAATTGTGGTAGTTTTGGGGGTGGCATGGTGATGTAGTGGTTAGTACTGTTGCCTCACAGCATGTTCTCTCTCTGTGCCTGTGCGACTTTCATCCAGGTGCCCCAGTTGTCTTCCCACAATCTGAAAACATTGATTAGATTAAGTTAGGTGGTGAATTGGCTGTAGGAGTGGATGTGAGTGTGAATGATTTTCTGTGTCTCTCCGTGTTAGCCCTTTGATAACCTGGCAACCTGTCCAGGCTGTAACTCTCACCCTGAGATAGCTGGGATTGGCTCCAGTCCCACCCCAACCCTAAACTGTATAAATGGTTAAGAAATTAGAGGGATGGATGACATTTTTAGCCAACCCCTCTATCTGTCTTAGCATCTATCAGTGAAACAGCATTTTTCTTTATAAGGCTTTCTGAAATCAACCAGGAGATGATCTGCTCTGTTTTCTTCATTGCAGGTCCACTTCCCAGATGTAGAGCGGGTGGAGTGGCTGAACAAGGTAACGAATCGACCAGCAGTCTCTTGAATTTGTCAGCTTGAATGGAGCCCTCCTCTTTTTTTGTGCTTTGTAAAAGGCACGAAAAATGAGATGTATGTTGCTCTAATGCTCCCTCTCCTCTTCTCGCTGGGGCAGTGACTGTTGCCACTGCAGCACATCTGACTTAACATGCAGCCCTGACTTAAAACGCAGCCCTGTTCCTGCAGCACTGTGAAATGCATGAACCCTTGGAAAACTCATGGCAACAACCAGGATGTAAATTTGGAGTCACTCATGAGTATACTTTAAATTGAGCTAACGGGATTTAAAACATTCATGTGTTAGCGTTCCTGCTTGATGTGCATGGGTTTGACAAGGGTTTACTGAAATAGAACTACAGTTTGAATATTTTACTGTAAAGGATGTGCTTTTCCATGTATACATTCTTGCAGAAAATACATGTGTTTTCTGTAAGTTTGTTTGTATTTGTACATGTATGTTTAGAATAGTTATATAATCAATATGTTTTAAATTTGTTCCAAAACGCTTCGATTTCTCTCTTTCTGTATCCCCTTAGACAGTGAAACAGATGTGGCCCTACATCTGTCAGTTTGTGGAAAAGCAGTTCCATGAGGTGGTCGAGCCGGCGGTGAAGGAGTCCAACGCCCACCTCAGCACCTTCTCCTTCACCAAGATCGACATGGGAGACAAAGTGAGCATCTCGTTGTGACAAAACAAACTGCTAGCAGCAGGTGCCGTGGGACAGCTGATGAGGGTGCGCTGTAGCTAGAACATGAACATGCATGCACGTCGCTGACATATGTTCTCGTTTCATAAATAGTTTCCATGCGGGGGTCGGGGGGGGGTCGACCTTGTGGTAACCACGTGGGGGTTGGGAGGGGCGGAGGCATTTGTTTTGTGCCGATTGCTTGGAGTGATGGAGAAGCCGACCTTGTGGTTCCTTCTTTTATTTTGCAGCCGCTGAGGATCAACGGGGTCAAGGTTTACACAGAAAACGTGGATAAGCGACAGATTATTATGGACCTACAGATCAGGTGAGACAACCAGGCCACTGTCCCAAAACATTTATTTTTAAGCTTTCTTTCTTGTCATTATAGTAATAGACATTATTTGCTTGTGACAGTACTTGTCTTATGTTAAAAATACAACATGGGAACAATTGGAGTATCTGTTTTCAGTGCAGCTAAAGGAACTCACATTGTTTTCACACAGAGGTTAGTATGTAAATAGCCTCTTTCCATTCAGCTTTGTGCAACTTAATATCTTGTGCTTTATGCACACTTGAATGCAGTGTGGAAAGGATTGCAACTTCAAAGGCCTGAAGAAGAGGATCAAAATCTTAAAAAGTGATGCATCCATAATAGAGGATTTTTACTTGACATACTTTTGTTTTTATCACTCAGCTTTGTTGGCAACACTGAGATTGAAGTAGACATTAAACGCTACTACTGCAAAGCTGGCATCAAGAGCATCCAGGTGAGGAGATTCCTTTTTTCTGATTTGTTTCACATCCTCATAGAGGTACTCTCCCTTTGGTAAGAATTAAGGTCTCTATACTGGAAACATAAAAGGAGCATGAAGCACTGGATACAAAACAATGCGGTGATTTCAAGTAAGATTCTATTTTGTCAGGTCTAAGTGTACAGTGGCATTAGACTCTGGCACAAACACACAGACAGAAGTCTGGATTCAGGGGTGTGGGAATGTGTTCATATCCGCTCATACTGATGAGGGTGAAGTTTTCTAATAATAATGTACTCTAATGTATATCAAGAGGTAAAACTATCCAGTATTGTCAGGGATGGTGTGAAGAGGATTGAAATCCAGGACTCAAGATATGCAAAGTAAAATGAGTGGTTTACTTTGCAGATGTATAGTGGTCTATAACAAAGGTCTGACTAATCAGAAATCTCCACGACTCACAAAAATTAAGTGAACATGCAATCATCACAGTATTGCACAAAATCAGGAATCGCAGTCTGTCCAGTTAGGAAGCATAAACCATTGTGAATCAATTTTAGGACGCTGAGCGGTCATGCCGCCCTCATGGAGTCTGTTTCTGACTGTGTGGTCAGAAAGATGAACGGGAGTAGATCGCTGGAGGTCATTTTGTATGGCTCTGGCAGTGTTCCTCCTGTTCCTTCTTGCACAAAGGAGCAGATACTGCTGCTGGGTTGTCGTCCTTCTACAGCCAGACACGGCAAACTTTCTCACGGCAACACCAATATTCCTGAAGTTTCACTGACTTCACTGAGTCTTCCCTTAATTCGTTGACCAGTGTAAAACAACACAAACCAGAGAAACCTAGAGAACACACAAGAGGAAACCAGAAACGAGAAACAAGAGAAGACACAGAGCTCAACGGACAACATAACAAAGACAGGAGGGGGGGCTATGTATACACTGGGAAATGATTTGGGATGAGAAACAGATGGAGAACAAGACACAGGTAATCATACACAGACAAAGACAACCAGGAAAACAGGAGGGAAGACAGGAAGTTAAAAACAAGACACACAACCATCAAATCAAAACAGGAAATAACTTAAAAGGCAAAAAGACTAACAGAGACATGAAAACTAACACTAAACACAGGGGTAAAGATGGGGGAACACAGAAGGCCCCGACAAAGGGCCAGACGAGGACAAAGGGAAACACCAGGGGCACTAGGTACACAACAAATAAAGGATGGAACTCAAGTAGAAACTAAGACTCAGTAAGTAGAATACAGAAACCTGGAACCATCAATATCGAGCAAATGAATAAAACCAAGAATAAACCTTAATGACTGGGATTTTTCATCCTCTTGTCTTTGTTTGTGCCATCCTGTTTTTCTCACCTCTATATCGAGACCCACAGGGGGTTCTGATGTTGGGAGCTACTACTTTGCCAAACTGTTAAGATAACATATAGGAGATGTTACAATATTATTATGTTTGTTGTAAGTTGGTCACTACTGTGAGGCCCTTATTTTTAATATATGTCTCTTAATCAGAGTTTTAAACAAATAAGCTAAAACAGCTAAACCTTAATTATGTTGCTTGAGAAGATTCCCTTTCACTATGCAGCCCGATTACTCTGAAGTATTTTGCTTCTCTGTGTTGTTGTTATTCTTGTACGCCTTTGTCCCTTTGTGTGTTGATGTCGAGCAGCAGGCAGAAAAGGGCAATCTTTGCTCCTTGGAGACCTGGTGCCATTAGGTCTGTTCCTGGCAGACCTGCATACTGTATCTCTGTAGATTATATTCATCCAATAATACATTAGTCCAACTTTGAGCTGGATTGTATTACAGAAATTACAAAGGTGTGATTGACTTCATTAACATTAAGCTTAGAAGAGTGGGGTTAAACATAAATGTGATGGAGTTCCCTTTTAACCACTGCTGCTTTGCACTAACATCTCATTAAACCTGCAAATAAATCACGTTGCATTAAAGTGCAGTATTTTTATAACAAGTTTATTATTTTAAATGTTCATATTTTGTTGTTTCCTTGCTAGTCTACTGCCAGTGTAGGTCACCATGCCTTTAAGCCACTATTATTCCTTTGGACAGTTTTGTCAATATTGCTATAAATACTCATGAGTTAAGCAAGAAACTGGTTTGCTTCAGTGTGAAATACAGCTCCACTTAAATTTGCTGTGATTTTCGGGCGAATTATTGCACCCGGAGGAGGCCTGTCCTATTTGACGTTCACCGATGAAAACTTTATTTTACTGTTACAGCCTTCTGTAAGTTTTATTTTCTAAGGAGCTGATTCAATCTCACAGCGAGCAGAAAGAAAGGAAATAATGTTTCAGCTTGAACGTTCCTTAGTCACAGAAATAACTTTAAAGAACTACCTGCAAACACTAAAAGAACTTTATTCACATTGGTTTCAAGAGCATTATTTGTTTTTAGTTTCTCAGGGGCTTCAGTCATTAGTATTGGATTTACTGGCGCAATTCGCTTTCCATTCGGACAACATTTTGTGACTCAAAAAAAGAATATAGCTTCACAGCAAATATATTGGTGCTAGAATTCAATCCTCCTTTGTTCCCATTCTGCGGATTAGAGCAGCTGTGTGATGTCCACATGATACATTTAAAGCATTTCCAAAGCCATAATCCTCATAATTGTCATAATATGTTATGAAGAAGGTGGAGGATGACACAGGGCAGGTGTGAAGTCAGGCAGTGATAGAGTTTCCAACCTGTCATGTGCTAGAGCTCCAGCGGCTCTGCTGCTGGCAAATGTCAAGGATCAACACGGTGTGAGTTCCCTGTAGCTTTCTGTTTGTGTTTGTATATATCAACGTGTTGTTCCTCTTATGTTTCCATAGATCCACGGTGTGTTGAGAGTGGTGATGGAACCGTTGCTGGGTGATATGCCTCTCGTCGGAGCTCTGTCTTTGTTCTTCCTGAAGAAGCCAGTAAGTGCTAGTAAGATGCTAATAATGCGACTTAATCGGTTAAACTTACTTAACAGAGCAGTGGCTGATGTCATAGTGACACTGCAGTTTGATTAAATGCAATATGAAGAGAGGGAAGGCTGTTGAACCACAAAGCCTGAGATGGCACCACAGTTCAGCACATTATGAATTCAGGGTTGACACTCAATTGACATTCAGAAAAAAAGGAAAACTTTTGAGCTGTATGCTTTCCTCCACTTCTTTTTATTACATATTACACTATATTGGCCAAGGTTGCCATGATTATTTTGCTGTCCTGAATCTTTTTTAATACTCCTCTATGATTTTCACTGTTCTTACTAAGCCTAACATTGAACCTCATAAAGCGGTTGCATCTTGCTTGTGTGCTTTACTAATCTCCTTGCCTTTTAAGGAAGATATATTGCACAGAAATTGAAGTTTCAAAACATAATTTCAGTTAGAGTCACCACTGGATCACAGTCTAACGTGTTTCTTATGTTTTATCATACTAATTTCTCTCTGTTTTAATTCACTGTCATTACTGTCGACCATTGTTTGTGCTCTTACATTGCAAACAGTGTTTACATGATTTGCATTCACATTTCCAGTTGTTTACACGTCCAGCGGAGGTTCCATCGTTCTCCCCGTTCAGCCCCTTGGCAGAGTCACTGCTGCACAGCTTAAAAATATTTGACCGATTTATATCAAATGGGAGGACCCAGTGGAACTGTAGCGGTGCTTTAAATAGCTGCAGATCAAGCCAGACCTACTTTGGCAGATTTTTCTACCCCAGGCACTGAGCTAAAGCTCAAGGTGGAGACATTATTGTAGGAGGCTGAAAGAAGAAGCAGCTTCCAGTCAGTAAATCATATGCATTCCTACATGTAAAGAGATGCACTTCTATATGAAGTACATCACATTGGTTTCCTGGAGAAAAGTGAAAATGAATTATTAGAGCAGTTACTATTACAACTAGAGCTATTTACTGTGGGTAAAAAAATCTAAACATCATGTTCCCTGCACTTCAAACAACTCATGGTCCTTTTCCCCTTTGTGTCATACAAGGTCTGAGGCTGAGTGTCAAACATAATAGAAACATTTCCAGACCATAAGAGGTCTGGGCAGTGCGATTGTGCTGATGCAACTCACTGCAGCCTAAATAAAAAGATGCAGCACATTCTGCAGCGAGGCAGAAGAGATATGACTGCTCAGGCGCAGATGACAGTTTTATACTTATACGTATGACTGATGTCAGTGACGGACCTGACTGAATCACAAACATGGTTATAATTACTATGCATTCATGTACATACTAATTAGTTGAGTGTGTGGGATGGTTTACACTACACACACAAAGTCAAAATTAGATTTATATTGTTTGGATGTCCTGACCAATCGGATTTTCAGTTAGGTTAAATGACGCACCTTGAGGCAAATCCTGGTGTGCCATGGAATTTTATGTATACATTTTTATTATTGTAACTGCACAAAAGTAATGGCAGAAATTTAAATTTACTATATTAGTGCATATCAGAGCCCTGCGACAGGCTGCAACCTGTACAGGGTATACCCTGCGGCTGCCTCTTGCCTTATGACAGCTGGGATAGGCTCCAGCACCCCCAAGACCCTGACCAGGATAAGCGGAAGAGAATGGATGGATGGATGGATGGATGGATGGATGGATGGATGGATGGATGGATGGATGGATGGATGGATATCAGATACTCTTAATCATGCATTGAAGGCCCTGACTGAAAGTGAGGAGGTAAATGTGGTCACCGGTGAGAAGAGAACCACACAAAACCACCCAAAGAAGAAAAAAGGCACTATCTGAGAAAGCTACCTGGCTTATAGCTTTAGCTGGATCAGGGATGCCAGCAACCTTCAGTTGCTGACATCCATTAAGCTTTGGAGGAGTTAACTAATGCTAACTTGTTGCCAAGCAAGATAAAAAGGCACTTGGAACAAAAAAAGCATGCCTACCTTTAAAGGATCTGAACTGCAGGAGGCAAGATTATGGGTTGGATGGTGTGAAAGTGTCTGATAAGATGATGGGGGAAAGTTATATGCTAGTGGAGAGTAACTGAATGAAATAAAAGAGCAGGCACCATGCTGAAAGTTCAGTATTTTCATCTTATGATACAATGAAAAAAAGAGTTGATGACATTCCAGATGAGAGAGAGACTATTCTCTGCAGATATGGATGAGGTGTGACTTAAAATTTTGGCTAGGAAATCACAGAGTTAATAGTTAGACTGTTAAAAAAACATTAATTAAAAGAATAACTTTGACAAGCTCTAATTGGACTCATTTTATTGATTCATTTTTGGCTGGAAATAACTTGCCAAGCTTTTTCCAAATGTAAGAAAAGTTTCATTTTTAGGATTAAACAAACAAGGCACACTGTGATGCTGATAGGTGTCTTTTAACCTGTGGACAACAAAGCTACACTTCCTGTTTTCTGTCAATATCCAGAGTTTCAGCTGAGTGGAACATTACATGACTTTTGCTTTATACTGAGCATACAGATGATCCCCTTCTAGAAGCAATCAACATATATCTTGGTAACACCTTTGTCCTTGTCTAAATGAATAGGGGGTTCTACACATACAGCAACTGCATGTGTAGAATCAACAGTCAAATATGACCTTCTGGCAAAATAAGGTTTACAAACCTGTTTGTGCATGCGCAAAGTTACATTATGCCTTCAATAATGGTTTAATTCAGAGCCATGATCAAAGCTCTGAACACATTAGATCAAGTTATGGATACAGAAGAAAAATGACGAGTCCGCTTATCTCCAGCTTTATTATCATAATAAGCAGATAATGCTTGCCACCGCACACCACCACTTTGCAACAAATCAATTGGCTCATATATTTCTCGACTCTGCTGTCCAATTGGCTAATGGGTGGCCATAATCTTTGTCGTTACTCCCATATATTTAGGTTTCTTTGAAAGCCGCATCTCTCTTACTGTGGTTCTGGTACAGACATTAGAGTGGTACTTTCTGATGTACTTTGTACTATATAACAATAGAGGGTTTGCTTCATAATATTGCAAAAAATTACGCTTGGCGTCAACAAGGAATGACAGCTGGATGATGATGCTACCTGCTCTATCCTCACATTGCCTCAGTCAGCTATTACATGATTTTGTATTAGGGAGCTGGTGGGTTAAAATCTTTTTTTTTTTTGTTGTCCAATCCACAATGCTTCTGACTTTTGTGTTTTCATATACTGCTCTGCTGGGTAGTGTTAGAAAAGTTCAAGGCTGCAGTGCAAGTGTAAGAGCAGCTTAAGAAAACAAGCTGATTCTGTGCAGTTGCAACTATTTCTTCACTTTTCTCATTTTTTAAACAGTCTTACACCCCTACGGTAATAAAATGATAATATAGGAAGGGGATTAAAAACAGGAAATTCTCCCTTTTAAGAAGCTTTAAGCTGTAAATCTGGTCATTTATGAAAATAGATACTATTCTACGATTTAAATTATTCACTTAGATTAAAGACAGTGCTTTTTTCAGCACACTCTTGTTATCAAGTCTGTTGATAACTCTGTGAATACAATATGGAGGGATGGGTGTATCCTTCCACACCACCCCTACATCATTTGTAGCCCTGCAGTGCTCGCCTCTTCCCTGCAGAGCTCAGTGCATCTGCTGCAGTGTAAGCAGTGTTGGGCAGAAAAGCAGGGTGAGAAAGGCTCATTAGAAAAACGCAAGTCCCTCAGCTTGGAGGCAGGAACTGATCAAAGGCCGCTGAGGGGAGCAGGATCTGCCTGCGTCTCACGTCTCTTTGATTTCCTTTGACCGCGCTCCCTCATCCAGATTTGACCTGCTGCTAGATTTTGTAAGAAAGTGCATGAAACTGGAAAGTTAAAATGAAAAAGCAGAATGTTTCCAGCCTCATTATTCTGTGACCTAATGAGACGCCAAACAGATGCTGCTGCTTCAATAAATCTTTCAGGAAGCAGGTGTTTTTGTGTTCATTGCCATTCAAGGATCAGTGCATTCTGTGCTGCTGTTGTGACTCATAAACTGTAGCTACTTGCGCACACAGCGTGCATTTAAGCACTTACAGGTCAGTGGACCCCAAATTGAAAACTAAAAGGTTAAAAACAACAAGCTTTAATATAAGATAAGAAAGGTTTGTTTTATTTTTAATTTACATTCCAGCATGACACCTCATGACTAAATAATACAGCAGCGATTTGTTTTCAGACAGCAGCAGCGACCTACCTGCAAAACTTTGGATTTACTGCATATAAGTTTGCTGCTGTGTCTGCAGGTAATATCGAGTCAGGATTGTTGGCCAGAAAATGAGGAGTAGATGTAATACAGGGGCAAGAAACAATAACATTAAGTGTTTTTTTCTCCATTTAAAATCATGCACACTTTCTCTTACCGTCTAACCCGTGGGCATGCTCTCATTTTTACTTCCCTTTCAGCTTGTGGACATAAACTGGACCGGCCTCTCCAATATACTGGATATTCCTGGGCTCAAGTAAGTCAATTCCAACTTGCTTTTGTTGCCCCTCAAGAAACAAAGCTGAGATTTCATAGGATTTGAGGACTTGCAGGAAGTTTCTACCTTTAAGTGAAGTTGACACGTGTGTAGTTTTTTTATATATAGCTGCAGTTTAAAAAAAAAATTGGAACACATTTTATCCTAAAAACATGTTAATTACGAGTATCTAGCATTTCACCTAACGATGTCTTTAGTTGTAATGAAACAAAAAGCATTATACACTCATTATTTTTATATTTTCATAGGTGATAAGATGACTTGTCTCCACTGATATATTTTCACAGAATATTAACTTACTGTCCAATTCCTGGCAAAATAAATTTCACCAGTTATACTGGAAAGTATTTTCCACTTATGAGGTTTCCTTACCTGCCCGATGCCATGGGTGCCCTTGTCCTTGTTATTGCTATACTTTATCATAGAGCTTTACCAGACTGACCTGATTTAGATAAACGTATCTTATGTCAAGCATTTGCAAGCAAACAATGAGATCAATTCAAGTGATACAGTGTTTCTTTCAGTACATTTATTTGCACACACATCATGAATAAAAGGATTAAGACAACAGTTAAATGGTCTTACTGGAATAAAACAGCCCAGATCAGTGTTCTTTGTTTTTTTTTCGCTGTTTCCTCATTCTTGCCCATTTTGTTTTGTTTGTATTAAGTGTCTTTTTCCCCGCGGTTGTTGTGTGGGCAGAGCAGAAAGTAAATGAGAGCCGATTAAGAGCTGCTAACAGCCCAACACAATTACACGCTGCCATCTCGAGTGGTTCTTATTTACAGCCTAAAAAAAGCAGACGCAGGCATGAATATTGAATGTAGTTTTCTAGGACTACAGCTGCATGCCCGCCTGATGTTGAGAGACATGTTGACACAGGCAGAGCTCAGTGGACTCTCTTATGTTGAGTGCTCTGTGGGGATGAAATGGATCTATGGAGCTCGTGTGCCTGGACGTGGGTGTGTTAGTATTGCGGTGGACGTGTGTGTGTGTGGGTGGGGGGTGTGTGTGTGTGTGTGCAGAAATAGAGGGGTTAGCTGAGGCTGTGTGGTGAAATCCCAGATACCACACATGCAGCATCAGCTGCTCACTTGAAGGCTCGCCCAATGTGTCACCCTTTAAAACTTATTAAGATGAGACTTTATTTTTTTTACATGTTTACATTCAGAATCAGAATCAAAACAAGAGTCTAAAACCATCCTAGCAGCTCTCACAGTAAACAATGTGGACATGCTGATGTTTAGCGGACTATATTCAACTTCTTAATATTGTGTTTGCACAAAACACAGCGAGGCTAATGGAAATGTGATTAGCTTTGCACATAGACCGAAAATCAAAAATGGATGCATAGTGAGTGGAAGTGCCTTAAACCTGCATTTTTAAATGTGGCCAGTGGGGAGTGACGTGTCTGGCTACAAAAAGAACTGAGATTCTGCAGAAGTCTCTCAGAGCCTGTAATCATCTCATGTCTCGTCATTAGTGAGAAAGAAGTAAACCCGTCACTGAAGACTCGACCTCAGCAAGCAAACTATCAGATTAAAATTAATCAACAAAACATACAGAAGGAAATACTTAATCTTAGGATCTTGTGATGCCAAAGTTGTGATTAAAGGTTTCTCTGTCAGATTGTCCATTTTCAAAACACCAAGCAACTCTCAGATTGAGGCTTCACAGTGGGTTGGAACTAACGACTGTGTCCATCATTAATATACAGTCTGTTGTTTTTCAGTCACACAATATAAAGGACAGAAAATTAGTCCCGCTAGTGGCAATAAGTGCAATTTCTAGTTATCTCTAAGTGTCTGCATCAATTTCCATAGCAATCCATCCAGTGTTTGCTGACACGTTACTCCAAGCCACAAATTTCAACCTCATTCCGGAAGGAGATCATTAAAATTCTTCCTCTGGGGGCCCTGAATTTTTGTAAAGGCTAAAGTTCCAGTCTCTTCAGAAGATGTGGGAATGTTTTAGAAGATAAGTGAAATCCTTTATGTGCTAATTATACATGAGAAAAAGGCAGGGAATCGCTGCAGTTAGGATTCATCTCTTAGGGATTACAAATGCCTGTGTAGAATTTAATGGTGTTTAATGGTGCTGTTCAATGCCACTGCATTCCACCAGAACAAAGCTAGTGTAATTGAATCATTGTTGTCCATCACAGTGACGGATATTTGCTGTTGATGTCACTTAGTGGAATGTAAATGCATTATCATACTGGACATTATAAGGTTAGTGTTTAGGTAGGCAGTCTTGAGTGATGAGAGTTCTAAAGTGAAAAGATAAACACAGGCAGGGACATGGGGGTGTTCCGGTGTTTACGCCGAGGGAGCAGCAAAAATTGTGCTGATGCAGTAGGAATCCCTTTACACACTCAGCTATTAGATGGAGAAAAGCTCCAGCACTGCTCAGCACTCTGCCAGAGGATCCTAATGTCTCTGCATGCTGTCCTTTGAAAGCTAAGCAGAGGCTTGATCAAATGAATGCTCCAGACGAACAAAGGCAACCAAAATGTGTTTTTTTTTTTGTTCGTTTGTTTGTTTTAATCTGGTGTCTGTGCTGCTTCAGTATCACGCTGGTGTGCTTTTGCTTTTAAAGGTTTTCATTGGATTTGCAGGATAGCCTCAGAAATTTCCACCCAGTTTAGTTTGTTTTGAGGGAAAAAAAATCGAGCTGTTGTCGTAGCATTGGCACCAGCTGCATCAGTCCCACAGAAACATTAATGTTCGCCATAACTCAAGAACGATCTCACCTAGGATCGCGATAACGCGATAACTTGAGAATGATGTAACCTAGGATGTTCATCAAACTTCAGACACTTGTTATAAATCTAAAGCAGCCAAACATTGGCGTCCACTCAGTGGTGTGCTTGTTTTAAATCCTAACAAATTGCATTTATTTCTGCAAGGTTATAATTAATTGCAGATATTTATGAGTAAGCTGTAATTTCACTCTTACTGAAACGGGTTCATAACTATGGTGATGTTAGCTACATGAAAATCCAGCAAACTCAGACCTCTTTGCTCCTGGCGATTTATAATATCCTGAAGTCTGACTTGTACGAAATTTAGAAACTAGTTTGACTTACTTGTTGGTATTTGAATCTTTTGCTTAATCAATATGCAGCCTATGGCTGGTGCAAAAAAGGGAAAGTACAGCAATTGAGCCCAATGTTTGCTATGGATTTTAGCCTTTGTGCTGACTGAAATGCTTTCAGCGTGATGGATCATTTGACCTTTAGCCTGTGTTTGGTGATGCTTGTTAGGTCACAGCACACCTGACCCTATCTGCTATCCAAGCTTACAGTGAAGAGGGAGTTAGAGAGTGTTGTAGAGGGGTTATGAACCCAATAATCATGGAAATTAAAATGTGTGCTGCTTGGAAAAGCAAAGAAAGGAGTTAACAGTTAATGAGCTGCATTTGAAGGGTCTTTGCCAACAGAGTAATTAATATATGTAATAAAAATATTTCATAAATTTTACATCAGTTTTTAGAATAATTGTTAATAATCATCAAAGACCTTAGAGGAAGCACAAAAAAAAAAAAGGTCTCAAAATGCATTACCTACAAAAACAATGCCTTTTTTCAGCTGGGCTAGTTAGGAAAACCAGTTTATTTTATATTATAAATTTTTGTTGATCATAAATTAATTTTCCTGCCTTATTTATATGGTATGACCAACCATATACTAAGCTGTTTGAGCAATAAATTACATTTTTCAAATACAGTAATCCCTCACTATCTCGCGGTTCGCTTTTCGCGGACTCGCTGTTTCGTGGGTTTTTAATCAATATTAGTGTCAAATATTTATTGCGGTATTTTCACTGTTTCGCGGGTTTTTGCGGTACTCGTTCTTCACATAGTACGTGTTGTACAGTAATGTGTATATTTGGTGTATAAGTGTGTGGGGAGGGTTTATAAAAACTTAAAATAGTGTATAACTACTAAAATAATATATAAGTATTAAAATAAATATAGCATCCCTACTTCACGGATTTTCACTTATAGCGGGTGGTCCTGGAATGTAACACCCACAATAAGTGAGGGATTACTGTACAGGGAAATAGTGGGTGAGTTAGCTTTAGCTGAAGCTGTCACAACTAGATTTTATTAGCAATCAATCCCCAGTCATCACTTTATATTATTTCATTTATTGTATCAAGATTTTGCTTCTGCTTTGGTTATGTGGTATAACTAACAATAATGTTGATTATTATATTACAGGAAGTAGCTTTATTTAGTTTAGATTGTCATTGTTGTACCTTTGCTTTTCTGTTCTTTGTCATGGTTGTGGGCTGGTGGCCCTGGGTTTGGGTTCCTTTTTGTTTAGTTTCATTTTGTTATATTTTTCGCCTGTTGGCTGTTCTTTAGATCCTCAGTTTGTTGTGGCTAGGCTTTTTGTTTATTTGTATGTTATTCTGGATTTCGTGTTAGGTTGGGTGTTTTGTGTTTGTTCCACTTCCTGTTTTATTTTGATAGTGTCA